>APFE031029132.1:0-17520 GCA_000404065.3 Pinus taeda
TTTCGACATCTTCATATTAAATAACCGTTTCATAAGAAATACCTTGTTTGAGGCTGAGGGTTTTTCATATAGTTTCTCCAATGCCTTAATCAAACCCTCTGTTGTTGTTTCCTTCGAAATGTTGAAGGCGACCGATGCTGCGAGGCACAACCGTATTGTTCCTAGTGCCTTTCTATCGAGAAGGTTCCATTCTTCATCTGTCATACCCGTAGGCATCTTTGCTTTTCCACCCAATGGCAGGTATAGATCTTTCTGATACAGATAATCTTCCATCTGCATCTTCCATAGCGAGAAGTTTTGGCCGTTAAATTTCTCAACCCTAAACTTACCATCTTCTGCCATTGCTCCCACTTGAACGAGGAACCCTTCTTTCCTACGAGTTTATCAGCCAAATAGACCTTCGCCTCTAATTTTTTTTTGTGTGAATCAGCATTTTATATTACGATAATAATACAAATTTACAAAAGGTTTGCTCGTGCAGACAGAAGACAACTATCCTAGTTCTAATACTAGCCATCATGACCCAAAAGACCTCCCGAATAACCCCAGGCACACCACGCAGGACGACAGCAAAAGTCAAGGGTATGACCAAAAGGACAGACAATGGAACAAACGAGAGACATCAAAACCATGGTATAACCTAGTCCAAGGCTCATAAAGAGCAACAAAAAACCAAAAACTGACAAAACACAGTGATCTAGAGAGTAGTCCCCTGACCCAGGGACTGATCCAGTGCTTGCAGTAGAAACCATCACATTACGAGAAAAATATAGTTCTTGGGGGATTCCTGACTAGTCGGGGCCTTGGTTCTGCTAGCATGAGGGAGCGAAGAGTGTGTTCCCTAACTGGTGCCTGGTTTTCCTCCGCCCGATCCCCAGCACTTGCAGCTTCCTGACAAATTGAGCGTCGCAGTAGGCTGATCAAGACAATGAACTTTTTGGAAATGCTGTCTAATTGTTGCTCCAGATTGCTGATTTTAAAGTCCAGGCCTTCCAAGATTGCCTCATGCTCCGCAGAAGTTGTGGCAACAACTTGTTGAGCTTGTCGAGCCTGGCTGATATAATCTCCCTCCCTGCATACTTATGGCTTTTGCCAACATCAGCTTCGTCCTCCACATTTCTGCCTGCGTGCGGACGTATTGGGTGGCTCGGGTTGAAGGTGTTCCAGGGTCCAGAACCCATTCCATGTCCTTCTCAATCTCATGCTCTTCCAAATTCTCCTCTTCCTCTGCCACAATAGCCTCCAGCTCTTCAATCTTACGTTTTTCCTTCTAAGAGGCCCTCATCTCGTAAGTTTCCCTGGATTGCTTGAGATCTCTATTGGTAGACGCATTCCTATTGCCTTCCCTGCCATTTTCTTGATAGTAAGCACCGAGCTACACCGTATTCTGAGGGCCGAGAAGAAGAGTTTCTGTAGAATAAGTGAATGCATCGTGATTCTAGCATTGCTGGGGTTTAGAGATATAGGGGAGCGAGTGAGTGAATCACTTGTTGCGTACCATATTTTCATCCTCTACCCACAAATGCTTCCATAATTATCCTTGCTTCGTGGTTCATATTTTCGATGATGTCTCGAAGTATTGTTATTAAGTTTTCCTCGTTGACATCCCTCCAATGAGAGCCATGTGTCCATACTTTTAAATGGTGGTCGTTGGCATTCATACATTACCTTCATGGATCTAAAGGGAGTGACTTCTACCTGCCTATGCATTGAATGCCCATTTCTTGCCTGTCCTTTATTCCTCTGTCGACCCTTAATTCCCTTCTCAGTACGATTGATGTTAATCATATCCCAATGCCTGCCAAGATCACCGTCCTGTGGGCCTTATCTATCGTTAACCATATCCTACCTCGAGAGCAGAGTACACTTGTCTCGTACTTCCGGGTAGGTGACATCCTGCCAACAGCTGTCCATGATGATGGTTGGGTTCTCTATACCATAATTCGCCAGATGAACCGCTACTGAATTGGCTTTGTGATGAACCGCCTGAAAGAGTAACCCATTCAAACTCAAAAGGTGCTCTGCAATGTTCTCTATCACCTTTGCCAGTCTCCAATGCTGAATGACTTTGGTAGTTTTATCTCCCGCATACAACCTCGTTGCCGCTGTTATTGCGAGCAGAGAGTCCCCTTCAATCACTGCTGCACCCACCTGTAATTTCCGAAGGATTATTAGTCCCTGTTCCAACGCTGCGAACTCCATCTCATTATTGGTTGCTTCCCCTAAGGCTCTGCTATAGATGTACTGAATTTCCCCTTCGTTGTTCCTGAGAATGCCTCCAATGCTGGCCAGACTAGGATTTCCCCAAGAGGCACCATCAAAATTTAGTTTAAGGAAGCCAAAAGGTGGACGTTTCTAGATGCTTAAAGTGGTGTTTATTTCCTGTTGGCGGTTTACGGCAGCGACACAGGTGCCTATATCCAGGTTGAAAGCTTTCAAGATATGTGCTTCCCCTGTTGATACTTTAGTATCTTGTTCTGGTTTTCCTTTAATAAGCACCAATTGCCTAATATTTTGTATAATGATATCTATGGAGTGATTTATACTCCTAGTTTCGTTTAAGAAAACTCTTCTGTTTCGTTCTTTCCAAATTGACCATGTAATGAAACCTGGCATGGTCTTCCAAATAATGTTAACCATTTGATTGCTGGAGAAATTTCCTCGCCAATTCTTGATGGTTTCTTGAATGGATTCTCTTATTCTGTCCGTTTGCTACAGGGTAGTTTCCACCCATTTCCACAAAAGGTCTGCCAAATCACATGTGTTGAAGAGATGATTCATTGTTTCTTCCTCCTTACCACACATGGGGCATATTGACGGGCCACAGAACCCTTTCTTTCGGAGATTTTCCCAAGTAAGAGTCTTCTTGTGCATTAGGAGCCAAAGGAAGGTTTTAATTTTCGGCCAGAACTGAGAATCCCAAACTTTGTCCCTCCATTTAACTTTTTCTTCATGCCTCGCATATTCAATGAATTTTCTAGCTTCTTTAAGTTTAAAATTTCCCCCTCCTTGCTCTCCCCACCTTAATTGGTCAATGTCATCCGCAATCCTGATTCTTCTTTTGTTTAACAGTGCTTGCAAGTTCCTGATGTCATTGTCTGCATCGACCCTATACTCTGTTTCATTAATGTCCCAGGTTCTCCATTCCTGATCCCTATTATTGGGATTCCAATAGCTATTCACTATCAATCTTCCAAGCTCCTGGAAGCTTCTTTGAAGACCTGCAAACTCAGGCCTTTCCAGCTTGGGGATTTTTTGCCAGGCATCCTCCCAAAAAAAGGTAGTTTCTCCATTTCGAATTTCCCAGAAGCTATTCTCCTGTACAATATGTCATTTTTTACTTGCTAGGTTCCATATTGGCGAACCTTCTGGCTGCTCTTGAATTCTAATCAGGTGCTGGGTACTATGCCTTGGAGCGTATTTTTCCTTCCAATGTCTAGCCCAAGGCAGATTGGGTTCCTTCAGCCATCTCCACCACAACTTGGCACCACAGGCCCTGTTGATTGTGGAGGGTCTTGCAAATTTAATCCACCTAATTATTTGGGTTTATATATTTTGTTCCATGCCATTAGTGCCCACTTTTTCCTCTCAGAATTCCCAGACCATAAGAAGATTATTTGAATAGTTCTTATTTACTGAAGGACACCTTTGGGGGCAGGAGTTATGGAGATCGATACTGCGGAATAGCCTGAAGGACTGCTTTGGTTAATACTAGCCTGCCATCAAAATTAAGAGCCCTGTGGGTCCAATGATGGAATATTTTCTCCAAGCTTGCTAGGATCTTTTCCCAATGGAGTTTTTGCTAAGGTCTATCAGTTAGAGGAGTTCCCAGGTGCCTTGAGGGCAGACTGCCTCTCCGGAATCCTAGGATAGTAGAAAGATTTTTTTGCACTGCTAAATGAGTATTGAAAAAGAAGATGGTAGATTTAGATATATTTATTTCCATACCTAAAGCTTTGCTGAAGAGATTGAGGATTCTCTTGAAGCCTAACGCTTCCTTAACTGTTGGAGTGCCGTGTAACATTGTATCATCAACAAATTGTTGGTGCGTGGTTGCTGGAATGGAGAGCAGGGGCTATAATCCTCTTATATTTCCTTTGTCCTTTGTGATGTGAATCGTTCTACTCAAACCTTCCATCAGGATTACAAATAATAATGGTGATAATGGGTCACCTTGCTTGAGCCCTCGTGAGGGGGAGAATTGATTGGACAGGGCCCCATTTACCATAATAGAGAATTTAGTAGATTTGATCAGAACTAAAATCCACTCTATCCATTGACTAACAAAGCCGAAAGCTTTTAAAATTGCTTCCAAGTAACTCCAGTTGACCTTGTCATAGGCCTTTGACATATCAAGTTGCATCATCATACCTGCCACCTTTCTAGTTTTAAGAGTGTGAATCATTTCTTGGGCTAGTAAAATATTGTCCAAAATTTGTATCCCCTCAACATATCCAGATTGCTCTTCAGAGATGATGCCTGAAAGAATAGGTTTCATTCTATTAGCTATGACTTTGGAGATAATTTTATATATGACATTGCATAAAGCAATAGGTCAAAATTTTGTAGGGGTGTTGGCATCCTCTTCTTTCGGAATCAAAGCAATGAAAGTAGAGTTGAGAGACTTGAGGATAGAGGCAGAATGCCGAGAGTCTTCCACAACTTCCCAGATCTCTGTTTTAACAATGTCCTAGCAAGCTTTGTAGAAATTGATGGTAAAACCTTCTGGCCCAGGGGCTTTATCATTAGGCATCTCCTTTATCGCTTCTTCCACTTCTTCCAGAGAAATTTCTTGAGTCAGAGCCAGGTTTTGCTCCTCGGTGATTATCTTGGGGATGGATTTGATGAGTTCCTCAATTGCCTCTATTCCATCAACCTCTGGCTCTTGAGCTATGCTGTTGAAATGCGTGGTAAGAAGAGTTGAAATTTCTTGATGCGTCTGTAGAAGGGTTCCCTGTTCATTTTTGAGACTAAGAATTTTGTTAGCCCCCCTATAGCCCATTGCCGATCTGTGAAAGAATTTGGTGTTTTGTTCCCTTCCTTAATCCACTGAATGCGTGACTTTTGTTTCCAAAGGGTTTCCTCTTGTTGGCAATGGATCTGCCACTGCTGCATCAACATTTTTTCTTTGTTTACTGTTTCTGAATTAATATCCCCAGTGATCCAACCTTTGTGTATTTCCTCTAATTGCTCCTCTATATTGGCTTTTTCTTTGAATATGTTTCCAAAGACTATTTTGTTCCAAATTTTGATTTTGTCTTTGATATATCTCAGTTTGCTTTGTAGTTTGTACATTTTGGTACCTCTAATGCCCACTGGTTCATTCCACCATTTTTGAATAAGTTTAATGAAGTCTGGATGGCTAAGCCAAAATTTCTGAAATCTAAATGGCTTATTTTTTGGCGTACCCTGTATAGCAGCCATTAGAGAAATGGGCCAATGATCTGACCCTCCACTAGGGAGTATATCTGATTCAACTGTAACTCCCTCCATCAGAATGCTTTCGGAGATTAGAAATCTGTCTAATCGAGAAGCAATTTGTCTCTCACCTCCCCTTTTGTTATTCCATGTGTAAGTTCCACTCTTGGGATAGACATCCACTAAATTTGATGAGTTGATGAAGTCTAAGAAAGCCTCAGAATCTTTGTTGAGTCTCCTTATCCCTCCTTTCTTTTCCATGAGGTTGGTTATCATATTGAAATCCCCTCCTATGATTTCCTTAGCCCTGGGAAATCTTAGCTTCAGATTCAACAGAGTTCTCAAAAAAAGAAACTTTTCTTCGAGCTTCTGTGGTCCGTAGACACTAGTACATAAATAGGTTTCTGAGTTTCTTACCACCTGAGCCTCTACAGCTATGAAGGATCTGGTCGCTTCAGAGGAGAGGACTTTGATTACTTGCGGATCCCATAGAGTAACTAAGCCTCCCTCCCATCCACTACTGGTAGTTTCCATATATTCCATATGTTTGCCTAGTTTCTTGCTTATGTTACGAATAGTGCTACTTGCACATTTGGTTTCTTGCACAAAAATAATATCAGGTTTGTTCTTTTGGACCTTTTTCTTTAAAAGACACTGTTTCATTTGGCTGTTGAGCCCCCATAGCATTCCAAGATATGACTTTCATTTTAAAACAAGATTTAGTAGTTTAGAGAAAAAGCTTCTAGAGCTTTCATCTTGCCCGAGTTTAAGAGCATTTGACCCAATTCCTGTAGCGCCTCATGATTGGTTTTGCGTCCTCTTTTTTTCCCTTGTTTGGAACTTGTGGAGGTTTGAAGTAGACCTTTGGTTCAGAAACCCATACCTTTGGCTACGTCCAGGTTCTTGCCCTGCATTTCTATTTCTACTCTTTGTCTTGCTATTAGTATCTCATTGATTCTCCTAACTTCTTCTTTCGCTATGTGTTCCATCCCCTACTTTTTCCAATTTTCTACCATGTCTAGTAGATTAACTCCTTCTTGCTCTAGTATGTCCGTCAGTTCCATCTCATCACTTCCGATGTCACTTGTGATCATTTTTGAGTCTTCATTTTCCGCTTCTGTTACCTCTTGATTCTGTAATATGATTCTTGAGGGATTTTTTTCCTTGGTTGGATTTTCAAGTTCAGTTGTCGTTCTATTTTCTTCATAAATGTTTTGTTCCTTATTGTTGTCTTCTGATTCAGTTTTGGTCTCTAGAGCTGCAAAAGCATTGGTAATATTGCCTTGTGATGTGCTTGCTTTATTTGGTCATTTCCTGTTTGCTCTTTGTGTCATTCTTGGTCGAGTAAAGAATTCCTTGTTCTTCTCTGCCTGGTCTACCTTGGGTTCTTCCACTATTTTATTTAATGGGAATTCCCTGATTAAATGTCCATGCTCATGACATTTTCTGCATCGAAATGGAATTTGCTCGTAGTTAATAGCTTGGAAATAATCTTCATCCCTATATTCCAGCCATGGTCCCTCATGCAGTGCCCCTGACACATCCATTTCCACACAGATTCTAGCACAGGAGGTGTATCTTCTTAGCAGGGTGGATTCTGAAGCTTTTATGAAGGTTCCCAATTTATCACCTATTTGTTTTAAAGCTGCATGTCCCTAATAATCTATTGGTAGGGAGAAGAGGTGAATCTAGACTGGCACCTGCTTGAAGGTTTCATTTTCTGGCACAAAATTGGGCTTCCAAGGCCTAATGTATAGACCCGCAGAGGCGAAGAAATAAGGTACGCCATCAAAAATCCTATCCTTATCCTCTAGATTAGCAAAAACGAAAGTGAAAAAACCTTTGGCTCCAAAGTGCAGTCTAACATCACCTTTGGGTTTCCATTGTTGCTTTATCCATTGGCATAGCACCCTTTCTGTTGGCTAGAGTCCCATGAACTTGCAGATCATTGCATGTTCGATCATGTGATCCCGATAGGCTTGAATTTCTGGGTCTGTTATCACCACTCTTAGGGTTTCTTCTGCCTTAGGATTACATGGTCCTTGAGTCTTTTTACCATTTCCTGTCTCTGACTTGTCTTCTTGTTCCTTCTTATCTTGATTCAGAACCCCTTCTTCTTCTTCTATCTACTTCTTTTCTCGTTTGTGTTCATGCGCAGAATGTGCCTACGCTGACTTCTCCCTGCCTCTGTTTTCTGTCCGATTTCCGTTTTCTTGTCCTTTAAGCTTCTGAGTTTTGTGATCCTCATTTCCTTCCAACCTTTTCCGTCCTTTGCTGGTCCCTTCCACTTTCTGTGACCTACCATATCCTGGAATTTGCACACCTTCCTGCGCTGTTAGTCTATGCAACATTATTTGTTTATATGATGGGGTCCCTATGGACCCCTCGTTTTCCATCTGTTGGGTCAGGATCTAACCCCTTCTGTGGAGTTTTGTTCCTCTGACTTTGTGCTTTTCCAGTTTCGAACCCTAGCTCTGATATGTTTGTGAACTGCAAACCCTCGTTCTTGCAAACCCTCGTTCCTGCAAACCCTCGTTCCTGCAAACCCTTGTTCAAGAAAATCATCTTAATGTGTTTCCTATAGTTAGATTCATTTCTAATAGCATATATTATTCTTACTTTGTGAATTTGTTTATATTCAATTATCACACATATTTCACTTCAACACAATTAATAGAAGAAAACCCAGATAACGAAGGGAGAGAAAAAAATATTGACATGTGGACTGAAACTCTATATCCAAGACAGACCCCAAGCAATTACGTCCAATATATGAGTCATTTTTCTTTTTAACTCTGGGTCAAGTTGTTGGGGGAAGCATTTCATATAATATCAGAGAAGGATATAATATTTTTGTGGTTGACTAAAGAAGATAGAATTGGTGATTGGTTCTTCCTTCTGTATTACTCATTGATTAGAACCTATGGTTTCGAGAAGGAGCCTTATCATCTCCTAAAATTTATCACTCCACATGTTAGTGTCAGTATTTGCATCCTGCCATCAGTGATAAAAAATCCTCTTGTCATATAATTTTAAAGGGTCCCACTCAGAAATGTTTTATCATTCCACTAGGTCATGCAAAAAATTTAGTCACTGATGGTAGTCCTAGTCCAAAAACATCACTCTTCCATAAATGTGATTACTTACTGCCATAGTTTCATATCTTGTTGACTGTACATCATCCATAAAGTTATTTTTATCATGCCATTTGTATCAGTCATGAGGTCATTATGTCATCTTGAAATTTAGTCCTTCAAGGTCTCATTCGGTCTTTTAGGGTTTTTCAAGGTTTCGTTAGGTCATTCGGGTTGCCAAGGTTCCATTCCATTGCACAATACTAGCAAGTAAAGGGTGATCAAATAACATCCCTTCACCATGTGAAGATTATTTGTAAAGAAAAATGCTTATTTCATTATGTAATTTATGTCTTTCAAATGTAATAATTTCACCATCCCAAGCTGTTAACTTAGTGTTCCAAAGATGCTAGACCATCCAAAGATAAATTTGTTAAAGGAAATAGTCAAGGGAAAGGGTAAAGTTTCAAAGGGTTAAGTGCATGCCAAAGGGAGTTGTCTTTTCCCAAGGGTGTCCAAATCATCATTTTCCACAAGCACTAAACCCTAATTTCCTCACCCATTGAGCTAGGTTTGGCTATGGAATCATAGAAATATGAGTATATGAGGCATAAGGGAGGTCATTTTAGCAAGTATAAGGCCATTCCAGCTCATACACATCATGTCTCCATCATTTTTCAATAAGTCATTCCAAGGGACAAGTCATTCACCACACATAGGGCCGATTTTTCTTCAAACTATGTTTCAGGCGAAAAAGGGATGAATCTGGCAAAAGAGAGAGAGGTTTTTATCCATAATAGGCCAAGGCTGGAAAACCTCCTTCTCTTTTTACATAGGTGTCTTGGTTTTAGAGAAATGTCAAAAATACAATTGCTACAAGAGAGTTGTTGCACTTCTATAGTGACTTTGGGAAAATAATTTTTTCTTCTAGCTGGATTGTCCAAATGACTTGCTTGATGAGTCAACTGATAACTAGAGAGAAATATATTTCCAATGAGCTATCATGATCTCAACGTGGAGTTGAGGAAGACCTCCTAAGGTTTCCTGCAAGAGAACACTTCATTTTTCACCCTCATTCTGCACTTTTTGACCAGTCTTGGAAGAATTGCCATTTTAGGGGTTATAATTGTTCATTTTCAGTGCTTGATAGGTCCATTGTGTAGCCAAGAGAGGGATGTTTCCAACGAGCTATCATGGGCTCAATTTGGACACATGGAAGGCAGTCAAAATGAACCTACAAGTTGGAGGGCACGTTTAACCAGGATGTTGCGTGCTCGGAGAAGGTGTTGTACACCTGTAGGGTCAAGGTCACGTTTGCCAGTTCAAGCCTGAGTTAAATTTAATAGTGTTGTGTGCCTGTAGGGTGAAGGGGTCACTTGTTGAGGGCACTGCAAACTAGCACTTGCTGCTGCGCGTTTGGCCACAGGAGCCTGACAAACCCTAGGGGTGCCAAAACATCATTTCCTTCATTTGCTCAAAGCCACAAAAGCTTCAACTACCTGCATTCAACAAGTAAGTGGCCCAACATCTCTTTTTCTCCATCAATTAAGCAAATTGGCATTCTAAAATTTGAAACCCTAGCAAAGCTCCCTTGCATGCTTCCAAAATCACTTCTTTGATCAAAGTTGTAGTGCTTCTTATACTTTGTCACCTTCCAATCACCCTCACTGTGTTTCACTCTACCTCCTCACTGTTTCACTCATCTTGGAAAATATATTAGTTCCTCAAGTTTTTACCTACAAAGCATGACAAAATATAGTAGTTTAGAAGAAGGTGAAGGACAGCCTAGGAGGCCAACCAAGAAAGGAGGGAGAATTATTAGATTTGAACCCACTGATACAACATAACTTATGGCATCACCACTTGCAGTATCATGTTTTAGGCACATGGGTTGTTTAGAGTTTTGTCAAAAGGTTGAGACAGTGAATTTTGATCAGCATTTAACCAAGCAGTTCATCCTCAATTTGCAAAACAACCAGGTCACATTAGCCGGGGTCACATTCACTATATCTTCAGCCATCATATCACAGGCCACTGGAATTCCAAATGCAAGAGAGAAATGGTTAAGCAGAAAGAGTTGCATCACAATTTTTATGAGCTGTATCTTAAAACAAGGTTAAAAAATGATAAGAAGAGAATTTTCCCTTTCTCTTATATTTTGGACAAACATGTGTCATTGATGAAGATCATCATGAGGTATTTCACATGTGAGGGCAGTTTTTCCTGACTATACTCATACCACATCAGGCTTCTCATGCACTTTACCAGGGTAAGAATGCTCAATTTTCCATATTACCTTTTCAGGAGGATTGACATGATGATCATGATGACAACGAGGGACTTGATGTACACACTGAGCATGGTCAGAGTAGTATACCATAGAGGAACAATTTGCAATCATTTGCTTTCACCTATCAAAGGGGAAAGAGGCAGGTGTTTACCCCACGAAAAGTGGGAGGGGCCTTGCCTTCATCCTCAAAATTACAAGTTAAAGGGAAGGAGAAAATGGTAGAGGAAGCAGAGGTCAAACAACATCATCAAGAACATGACATTGAAAAGGAATTTCTCCTTGTGGACACTAGTGATGAGGAGGAAAACAAATCGTCTCAAGCTGCCTTGAGAGAAAAGGATGCCATAATCAGGGAGATTGAGGTTAATTTAAAAAGAGCCCAATATGTTATCTCCTTCTATGAGCAAGAGAAAAAGTAGCTAGAAGTTAAGCAGGAGTTGATACCAATCAAGTACATCAAGGCAAAGAGGGAAGCTGAGAAAGCAAAATTTCAGCTTGATGCGGCTTATGGAGACTATGGAGAGCCAGATGATGAACAGGGACAAAGAAAAATGCCAAGAACAAGAGGATTGAAAAAGGCCTTAGAGCTTCAAAGACAAAAGGAGGCAGAATTGGAGGAGCATCTCACTTTAAATGAGCAATTAGTCAAGGACATAGTTGAAAACAAAGAGTCTTGGCTTGAGAAAGTGAACACACACTTGCAAACCCTCTTGGACAAAGAAAATAGAAATGTTGACTTGCAAAGGAAGATGTCCAAGTATTGTGCAAGGAAAAACCAAGTGGCAAGGAGCAAGCTCAAAAGAGCTCACTAAAAAATTGACAAATTAACCAAGCAAGAGGAGAGGAGGAGACTTGACATGCTTGCTGAGGCATCCCTACATGCCTCTAATATTTGATTAGCTATAAAAACACATTTTTGGGTACTTTTACCATTTTGGGGCATGAAGTTACTTGCTGAGATTTTCAGACAGTTTTTAGCACAGTCATGGAGGTCAAACGCGCAGCACCATGGGCATTGCGCTCTTTTTTGGGGCATCTAATGAGGAAAAGGTCAGGATTTTTGGGTTTCTAGTGATGAGTACATACACCCTATATTTTTTCTAAGGATTTGGAGGAAAACTGGTTGGTTAAAAAGGCCAAAAACCCTCAAAAAATGACCTTTATGCCCTCTTTTTGGCCTGGGCATTGCGCGCTGAGCAGTGCTGGGAGAATTGATTTTTGATTGGGAAAATGACATCCAAATTCATAAATTCAAGTTGTTTTGGAAATTAGACAAGTAGAAATTTCCAGTAAGCTATTGTGGGCCCAATTTTGACATTGGGAAGGCCTCCAAAAGTGTAGCTGAAGTTGAAAGGCACGCCTGGTAGTGGTGTTGTGCGCCTGGTAGTGGTGTTGTGCGCCTAGCACTGGTGCTGCACGTTTGACAAATTGTCTAGTTTTTCACTGTTTTGTCCTAGTTTTCACTTTCACCTTCGTAAATCATGATTTTATCCTTATAATCGATCAGTTGAATGTAATTATGATGCTTCTAGAGCTTACTAGGGTAGATTCATCAGGTCAAACAAGTTCATGAGGTGTAATGTATCAGTTTGTTTGGGTTAGGGGTGAGTCACTCTGACCACCCTATTTTCTTGTTTGCAATTCAAATCTTGTTAGAAACAATTCCTCTTCTCATGGATTCAACCCCTTGAGCTTAGTATGATTTGTTTGGGGTCTATATGAGGCTTTTCCTCAATCATTATATGGGTTGAACTCAGCTGGATGCTTATGCTTTGAGTAGACATCATTTTGTATCAGTTTTAGTAGGAGATTAATGAAAAGTTGCAACTATTTCTTTGGGATCCATGTGGTATGATTCTTAGTACAATTTTCCTTATGTTTTCATGTGTTAAAATTTATTGTTGATTCCATTTCATCATTTCATGCTCTTTATGTGAATGTATACAAGTTTGAAAGATAGAATCGATAACTTCTATGCTTTGTTTTGGGTAGACATTTCAAAGTCTATGTTTTCTTCAGTTTAGGAAGAATCCATGTTGCTCACATGCTGTTTCTAGCTCCTCACCTATCTTGAATCACCTCACCCATCAAACCCTAGAGTGTTGAGCCTTGTGCCTACCTTGCCCCATCGAAACCCTAGAATTTTGACCTAATTTTCTTTCCCTAACTATTTGGCTCCTCCTGATCCATCAAAACCATTCAAAATCAAATCAAACCTTATGCTACTATACCTAGCCTAATATCAGTTTCTAGATCCATTCAATTTGGTTGAGATCCTTATGGAGAGAGCCCTCTCCTGGCCTAGTAGGGCTAGTTACTTGGCTAAGCGTGGTTTGTGGTTACCCTGACATTGCCTTCCTTCAGCCTAAGGTTCAATCCAGGTGATAACACCATATATCTTTGCATATTAGTTGTTAACACAATGAATTTATGTAAATGACTCTCATTTTGTTTCTAAAAATAAAAAGGAACTTTTTAGCTTTCCTTATGGAGTTTTCTCTTTACTTGCTTATGATTGACATAATTTAAAAAGAATTGCTATCCTTTACTTTTGAAAAAAAAGTTTGCTAGAAATATGATCTGCATGGTATTATTTCTAATCTCAAGAAATAAGTTTGTTTGTCTTCTTATGTTCATGAATCCAGAATACATATTGAATAATTGGATAATGTGTTTTATTTCCCTCAAAATAGCAAAAAGCAAATATATATGCAAGTAGCCTAAGAGCAAGAAAAATCATGGAGCTAAAACAGAGGCAACGTCGAATAAAGATAGTACTTTCATGACTATTCAGGTTAAGGGTCCAAATCCCAGTCAATCCATAACCACACCAATTGATAATTCCTTCAACATAAATACATATCAATTATAGTAGGGGAAGTAACACGTGCAATTAAGGCAAGAAAATATGAATAAGATGAAGTTGAGGTATTTTAGAGAAATGTAGAAGAGTTATCTAAAAAATTCCAATGAACACATGAAGAATATTAGCCAAAACATTTAGGTGAACAAGCATTGCCAGTAAATTTTTTTTTTATCAAAGATATGGTTGTAGAAAGTATGGGTAGGGAGACAATGTTAATACCTCAACAAGCATAGATTGTAGAGGAGATTTCACTTTGGGAAATGAACCCTATTGTAGGTCCTAGATTTATATCCTTCACTAACTTTGATAATAGAATGTTTAAGCTTATTGTGGTACAACTAGAGACATATGATAATAAAAAGTTTTTGGGCTCCAGAGTAATCTGCTTAGGTATCAATTTAAGCAAGGTGACTAATTTTGACATGGTCAATTAGCACACACAAACTGAAGAAGTTGTGGCCAGGAAGTTGTTCGAATCAATTGATAATAATATGAAGCTACAAGAAATGCTCACTAAAGTTGGAGAATAACTCAACAATCCCAAAGTGACATTGAGAAAGAGTTAATAAAATCAAAGAGTTGGAAGATAAGCTAATAAGCCAATCAGGCTAACTTAAGAATGGAAGCAATACCAAAAACTATTGGAGGAGAAGGATAGGGAATAAAAAATCCTAAAAGTGGTTGTGAAGATCCCTAACTATGATGTGACTAGTTTGATGAAGCCTTCAAAAACAAGGAGGAAATGGAAATAAATTACAAGAAATGAAAAAGGCCATTGATATGAAGGATTCTCAACTCAAAGAACAAGAAGAAAGGACAAAGATGTTGAGCGAACAATTTGAATGAAGGGAGAAAAGGAACACCAATACAATTGAAGAATACAAAGTTACTATGGAAAGAAAACTGCAGCTGAAACAAATGATTTGGACAACTTAAAGATTTATGAACTCAACATCTCATAGTTGTAACAAAAACTTAAAGATCTAGAATTGGGAAAGGAACAAGTTGAAAAGAGTTGGTCATGCCAGGTGGATATAAATATTGAAGCTATTAAGGAAATACATAACACACTTAAACAAAATAAAGAGGTGATTAAATATCTCTAGGAAAATATAAAGATTACTTTAGCAGGTAAACAAGTTCTAATAGAAGCTAAGGGAAAGATATGGGAGCAGATAAATTAGAAAATCTCACAAATCAAGTAATATGTTAAGATCTTATTAGAGCGTGAGAAAATAATAATAAAAAATGCTAACATTGAAATTAAAAATCCTACTGCTATACTTGAGTAAAGGTTGAAAGACATTGATCAACTTGTAGACTATTTGAACTCATTAGAAGAAGAAACAATCAAAGATATGAACTTTCCCTCTAGAGATGAATGTATTTTAGTTCTCCCCGTGGTAAAAGAGAAACAAAATGTAACCTAGAAATGAAAGATGAATTTCAAAAATCCATAAAGACTATTGATGATTGTAGAGTAGAAGTGAATTATTTGGGAAGGTTTGGTATCCCTTCTTTATCAGGAAATTAAGGTTGGCTAGCTGGAGAACAATTCTTCCAGGATGAATGTTGGGAAAAATATTAAGGGGGAGGGCGGGGGCGGGGGTGAATCAATATTTAAACTCACTTTAAATTTTCAATTTATTATTCTAAATTATGTACTCTATTGTTGTTTAAGCAAACAATGTATGTATGCGACTTTAGTGAGAGACAACTGTGTATATATAGTTAATCAATTCTTTATAAGTTCCATCAGATATTTATCTTTAACCAATGAATTCTTAATTTCATCAGACACAAGTATGTAGTAAAGAGCTGAATAAATTATCACAAAAAAGCAACACATGAAGACACCAATAATTTTAGGTGGAAACCCAATGTGGGAGAAAACCACCTTCTCTCATTCTCCGACACCCAATCGAAGGGAGCTCCAACTCCCTCTTGTTTACCCGCTCCTAACGAAACAAAGCTCCTACCCCCTCAACAAATTTACCAGCTACCATTGGAAGGAAGCTTTGACTCCCTTACTAAAGGCTCCAAAACTCAACACCTTATATTGTGGACCATGTGTCATAATATTTCATGTTGGATCCACCTGACTCATAACATCAAACCTGTAGGCCACCTTTCATCATATTTTCATATTGGACCCACACCCTACATTAAACTCAATACAAAATTGAATACTGCTTATGAAAGACAATCAATGAAATAATTAAATGATTGTACCATCAACAAACCAATCACTGAAACTCAAAACCAATCCATAATAGATATAACCTATCATATCATACCAATGCACAAACATTCGTCAATATACCAAACCATACATCATTTGCCATCACAGAAACACATTGTTATTCATGAAAACCTTGATTAGACATACATTAAAATGTATACACTACTTCTCTAAAGCACACCCACGTATGTACACTCTTCCTCTGTATCATACCTGCATACATATCTCAAATCACTGACAAATGAAATTGAATCACTGTATTACTTAAACAACCACTAAATCATGTATTGAGTCAATCATAGATAATTGAACTAATTACAAATCACAACAAAATAACATCATCACTAATAAACATTCCATTCCATAACCAATTCAACCCAATAAGTATTGTCAAACACAAATTATCATGATAGACACATCAATGATAGACAACAAAAAATAAAAATGAATACATAAAATGTCATCATCAAGTCATATTGCAAACCATAGAATATATATGTGACCTCTATGAAGCACATCAACGTATGTATGTGACAATAATGCATAGCACGTGTATAGATATCAACATACAATATAAATTCACATAAGTTATACATGACCCTGCAAAGAAATATTTACTTATGTATGTGATCATTTAGAGGAAAACTAACATACATATATGAAATCACTGAATCATGCTTCCGCTTCATAACAAAACATCTGTCAAACCCAGATCTTGAAATGCATCACTACATCTGGATCAATTCATCATTATAGCTATAGATCTACCATTACAAGCATAAATAGATCAAGAAAGTATTATCATTAGTTTTCACTATACTTTCAGATCTATCATATATGATCCTCCTCCATGCTCCTTAGTGCACACCTATTCTAAATAAGATCACACATGTATAACCCATTACATGCACACATAAAACCTTGATCTCCATATATTTATATTGTATTTTCCTTAGCCAATACCTAAGGTAAATACCTTGGTAGCGTATTTTAATGGGATCAAATAAATTTTGTCACTCCAATTACTGTGGGCCAATACCATGGTAAGGACCCCTGGAATTCAAATTACCATTGTGCATATTCTGTACGTGATCTTTCTTCTCAAGGTCCGTGTATACTTTCTCAAAATTTACCTTTTACATCCATTTCTCTTTGAATTGATATTCCTTTGTCCATATCACCTATATCATGTGTATAACCATCATGCCAACATCTTTATCAAGTAGGTTTCCATCAAGGAAAATACATTAGCCATAATGCCATCAATCTCCCCCTTTGGATTGGTTGGAAACCACTTTGGTGTTTGGTCACCACCTGTAATCACCTCAAAAAAACACTTGCAAATACCAAGACTTCTCACTATGCATTCTTCTCCAAATACCAAGCTTCTCTCCCGCTTTGACTTCAAGGGAAAAGGGCCGAACAATTTTGAATGAAGGCTTCTCTCTCCATTTGACATCAAGGGCAAAGAGTTGATCAATGCTCAATGAAGGCTTTTGTCTCCCTTTGTAAAGAGGGTCATTGTAGCTATGATTTGCTGAATATGAAAAATGTATACCGACTATTGCAACTTATTTTTACCTTATTAATATTTTTAGTTTTTCCCTTATGTTCAAAATTAAAAAAATAA
>APFE031029132.1:17540-36702 GCA_000404065.3 Pinus taeda
ATAAAAGGGATAGAAAAAGAAATAAAAAATAAAAAAATCCCAATAATAGCGCGCAAGTTTAAATGCCGCTTATTATGGTTTATTTTATTTCGTATTTTTATATAATAAATCAATTTGATGTGACTGTCGCCTGTCAATAATTAAAGAAGGAACAATACTCAATGATTCAAATTGGGCCCGCCCAGTTCAAAGGCCGCCCTCGAGTAATAGCGGGATCCCCTACATTCCTGAATGATAATGAAGGGGGGGTTTGTAAAGCAAATTCCATATATTTTTCTTCCACTACGTGGTAGGCCCGCAATAATTTTGGCCCTCTCTGCTCAATACCACTTACGATGCCAACACCCCCGCCGAAAATCACTCTCTCAAGTTCATATCTCTTGCCATCCATACTTCCTGCTATTTTTACGACCCACGAACATCACTCTATATTTAGCCACTTCTATCCCTCCCACTAAAACTAGAAAATGATCTTTTCTCATTCATATCTCTTGCCAAAGTTCATCCATATTTACTCCCCCGCACCAATAATGGTTAAGTTAATAAAAAAATTGTTATTCACTCTAAATAAACATTGTTATCCTATTCAAATCGACCATTTTCCAATTCTTCCTATCATTTCAATTCTCAGAACGACATTGCAAGCAGAATCCCAGCAGACAACGACCTCTAATCATTATCATTTTTGGGTAACTCTATCTAAATTTTCTCAGTAATTTATTTTTCCTAATGGCTTCTGATAAAGGAAAATTGAAATTCCTTGTAGATAATCCTTTGCTGCCCCATGTCATTAACTTGGACGAACTCCCACTAGTTGAAATTCAGTTTAAAATTGTAGAGACCAATTGTGAGTTCGATCTGTACGAACTTCAAAATTGGGCATTTCAAAAGTACGAAGATGCCAATGATGAATTCTATTTTTGGGAATCCCTACTACCCCATTTTTGTTTCCCTGAAACCCATCATTTTCCATAATTTGTCACCTAGTGTGGAGCTCAATATCTTCTTAGCTAAAGAGTTGTAATGGCTCAAAACAATGAAACTCTTTTCCATATAACAACTCAATCAATTTCAAAGCCCACTAGTTAAATCCTTAAGACTCTTTACACCATTTTACTTCTAATGCTCTAATGTAAATCTATCAGAAACTTTCTTTCTCACAAAGAGCTCACATATTTGAGTCATTTTTACTAGAAAACTCACAATTACCCAGAATGAACCCACCTTATCCCCCTGCGATGTTTCCTAAGATTTCTAGGTAGGTTATTTCCTTAGTTTCTTGTTTGTTAGTATATCCCAGTGATTAGTGGGTTGATGAAGTCATTTTGGGCTTTCTATCAGTGTTTTCTTTTAGTAAAAAACCTTCAATTATGTTCAACTACAGTGATTTTATTTCCGATGTAATTCATGATCAATTTTTAAAGTTCAACGTTGAAGGATAATTTAAGCATTAGTAACTCTTAGTTTACTTGTTCTTATATCATCAATAAAAAATATTCAGCTTTCCTTTACAAAAGTTGGATGCTAAAGGTAAACCTCAGTTAATGGCCCATTGGACATCTTTAGTGAGAAAAACCTCTGAAGAGTTTTATTTTAGTGATTTTGTTAATCAATTCTTGTATATAACTAATTGTTTATTAAACATTAATGTAGTCCCTAGGGTTTCAACATAGATCAAGATAATTTTTCATATGGGTGCGTAGACTAAGGTTGGATACTGGTATTTATACCAGAATTTCACTGAACTCAGGATTTATGGCTATGATTTTCATCCATATAAATTTTCATCCATATAAATTTCTAGTGTTCCTCCCCATGAGGATTTTTTCACTTGAGTACATTAGACATATTTTGAACACGGATGAGGTTCATTGTGTTCCAAAAAAAAAAAATCTCATTTTAAATTGAGAGCATAGGTAGGTGCATTCATAGTCAACACTAGAGCTGCAGAAAAAGAGGTGAATGATTTATTGAGCCATATGAAGTTTAAGTTGAGTTTTAGTTGGTCATATGATCCATTAGGAGTAATCCCATCAATGATAATTTCTCATAAATATGCACCTTATATGAATGTGGAAAAACTTGAGAATGAGTAATATGCTAACATGGAAGAATGGGCAGAGAATACATTGTTGGAGATTGAGGAACTAGTTTTAGTCAAACAACATTGGAAACTCCAAGGATGACAGAAAAAGAGCTAAAGAGACCAAGAGAAACTATATCTCCAACAGGGTCAGAGTTACAGAAATCAACATTTAAATTATTCAAAAGGAGGAAAACTATAAACCTTGATGAAGAATCTTCAGAAGCTCAAACTTCCGAAGAGTTTACTATAGTTTTACTATCAACACAATCTCCTTTTTAATTATAGGAAATTCCTGAAACCACTTTGGATTCTCCTTCTTCTCCTTCTTCTCCAAAACAAACAAGTATTTTTCAAATTTTTTAGAAATGAAGAAGAAAAATGAGGCCCTAAAGCCTTCCACATATGAAGAGATCTGAAAGTAGTCTTCCACAAATTAGACTAGATTACATTCTACCCTTGACAATGAAAAAGGTCTGTTCCAATTAGCATTTTTGGAACCAAAGGTCCTTGTGCCTAAAAGTGTTGAAGATTATAAAACTTCTGTGTTTCATTTGACACCAAGAAAATACATCATGTTGATCAGATTGACCTTCATAATCAAGCAGGAGAAATGATATATTCATCTTTGACAAGTTATTCCATGACAACTTCTAAGCTATATACTTCTCTAAATAATATTTATCCCCAATGAAAATTGGAAAAGATGTCTTCCTTAGAAAAATACACTAAAATCAAAGGGCTTGAAGATTTAGTAATAAAATTAGGATTAGATCCAAAAGATATAAAGGTAGCTAAGGAAATAATCAAAAGTAGAAATGTTGATATTTGAGCATTGTGGAAAAATTTAAGGCTACCAACAACTAAACATCCACAAGATTAAGAAGTCAATCAGTTAGAGAAGGAGAAGGAGAACATGATTTGAATGATTGTCAAGAAAAATATACAAATACTGAAGATGGAAGCAAACATGGAAAAGTTAATCAAGGAAAGAGAGCTACAACTCAGTACTCGAGTAACAAATTATATAGTAGTGACTTCAACAACAGGAATTTCTACAACAGTAGTGTCCACAACAGAGATAGAGCCCACTGGAAAAAATTTAGCAGAGCAACTGTCAAAGCTATGGAAGACGTCATTAAAAGATATTGAAATTGAAAAATTCAACTTTCAATTGGTGAAAATTCAAAATGACAAGATAAGGGTTGATTATACATATTTGGCCGAAGTTCAGAATTTTTTTAGATTAACCAGGCATGTAGAGAAATATGAGAATGAGGCATTGATTTCACAGAGATTAACCAAAGCAAATGAGAAGATATGGATTGATATAAATTATACCATGATTGAACTTGGGACATCTATTCAAATTATTTTTGAACAGGAGGAGTTAGTGCGAAGATAAAAAATAATCATCACAGGAATCATATAAGATTTGGAGCACATACCTAGAGAATCTAATAAAATAATTAAAGTACTCAATTCTAAAACTAAAGAAGAACTAGAAGAATTTGGAATTGAGGATAGAATTGATACTATCCTAGAGGTAAGAAGAATTTTGACAAAGAAAAAATTGATGTTACAATTAGAGAATAAGTGTCAAAACTTGGAAGCACGGATTAAAAAGTTTCATAGAAAATTCAATAGTATGTAGCAAAAGGGACTTCCAATTTTACGATATTCTATTGGCCAATTGATTCCACTAAAAGATTATCAATACAAATTGCACCATAGCAACAAATAGAATGAAATTTGCCAAACTCAAAGGGATAATCAGTGGGAAAGAATTCTTAGAAGGCCTAGAATATGATCTTTTTTTTCAACATGAAGTTAATCATTTGTTCATCACTAGGCCAACTTTTGAAAAACACACATAAGTCGATGAGGCATATAGAAAAGTAACAAAATTTTCTATCCCATATGATAATAGATGGGATAAGTTACTTGAAAACATCGAGTAAAACAAAATGCAAGGAATTCAGTGATCAGTCACAGGAAAAGAAGAAGTAAACCAAAAAGGAGGAGTAAGAAGAAGAAAATCAAGTTAAAGGAAACAATCATCAAATAACACCCTCAAATTTTGTGTTTATTATTCGAATCAGTTTGAAATAGATAATTTCTATTTCTACTTTTGTAAATCCAAAACAGTTTAAGATATTATATCATTTTGTAATAAATTTTAGTTTAGATCTAAGATATTTTGGAATTAGATTCTATAAGTATTTGGCAATTAGAAGTAGTCAAAGTTGAACCCTTCTAATGAACTAGTGGCATGCATGTAATGTTCAAAGCCATTTCCAAAGATAATTGAAGGATTTTGGATTCATTCTGAACAACCTGTGTATCTATGTGAGTTCTCCTTGTTATTAGTTATGTTTTTCATATTTATTTCTACACATGTTCAAGGTAATATAGAAGTTTGGACAAGGCTAGATTGAATATATATCTCCCTGAAAGACCCTACAAAGTTATAGTTATTAAAAGAGATTAATTAACTGAATAGTTTGCCTTAGTTAATTCCTCTAAATATTTTAATTGTTTCCTTCTTCCATGTCTTGAATTTTTATAGTTTGGATATAGAAAACTTCTACACGGATCTAATATATATGATAAATTAAATGTTCGATATGAATGTTTAACAATTATATACCTTTTTAATTTCTTCTTTTCCAATCAATTCAAAGATTAATTCTGTTAGGAATGAAAATCAACCCATTAGTTTTCTCAAAATTACTTAGAAATTACATTTGTTTAAATGTTTAATGCATTGGTCATCCATTTAAATCACAACCTTACTTAGATGCTTTAGCACAGTTCCCCAGCCTAGATCTGCCTACAAAGATACAACATCATATTGGTGTCATCGATAAGGAATGGAGATTGAAGTTTGTTTCCCTGGGACAACAATCAAACTTTCATCTTAATGGTGATTAAGAGGTCAGTAGGCTAAAATCATTCACCTGAAGGCTCTACATATTAAATCTGGCTTCATGTAGGCATACCAAATCGCAGTCATATATAGAAATTTTTCCTCCTTTATCATATCCGAAGATATTAGTGAGAATTGCATCTATTAGATGTAGGTTAGAAGCCTCTTTTGTTGCTTCTGCCTCTGTTTTATATGAATTACCCTCCCAATCTGACCCTCCTCAATCAACTCTAATACCTGCTAAATTATGAGATCTTCCTCCAAACGTTTTAGAACTCCTTTCTAGAGGAGTAGATCTTGAAAATACACTATTAGTTCATCAACTTGAGGCCTTTGAACTTCCTTATTCCCATTTGAAATTTTTTTCAGTGAAGAAGATCATAAACACTCTCTTCCTAAATTTAAATGAGTTGATTTTAAATCTTCTAATGTACATATGTATCCCTCTACTTCTGCTAAACTTGAATAGGAGCTTAGTATTTATACTAATCCTCTAGCTTTTGAGGATTCTAAAAAGGTTTTAATCGAAGTTCAAAAATTAGTTATTAACCCTCAATTTTTCCAAAAACCCAAACCTTCATCACAACCATCTTCTAGTAAAGTTGTTTCTTCGAAAAAGGCAACTCCATTAAAAGATCAAATGAATGGTTTTCAACCAATTGTGGAAGCACAATATGCAACATTAGTTCTTTCACCAACAACCTAACTTCATGCTTTTCCTAATGGGTAATTAAAAATTTTACCTTGATTTAATGGAGAAATTGGGCCATCTACTCGAGATCACTTGGATGCATTTGTAGATTTTGCTGACAACATGAATAACAAGCATGAATATCTCTACACAAGACTTTTTGTTCAATCATTAGAAGGAAATGTTAGAATATGGTTTAGACAACTACAAACTAATTCTATTAAGTCATGGGCTGAAATAATAAACATTTTCAAGAATTAGTGGGGAATAAAAAAGGATCATGTTTACTATTTAATAGAATTTGAAAATTTAAGAAGGAATCCTGGTGAACTTGTTTTGATTTCATTAAGAGATTCAATAAAATTTATAACAATATGCCCCCAGATTGTAAACCACCAGTCACTACTGGTAAAGTTAGTTTTTCCAAAGCATTTGAAGTTGATCTTGCTGTAATGCTGAGAGAGAGATGTATAATTTCCCACTGTAGATCACCTGATAATGCAATATACTAAAGCAAAATACTTGATCTACTTCTACAAACAAACTTGCAGAAGCTTAATCGATTTTGAGCAAGATCAAATAGAACACATATAACAGAGAATGAGAAATCAATCACACATGAGCACAAAAGAATACTTTGGGGAAAGCCTCAGTTAAAAGACCTCTATCTTTGTATTATCATACAAGTGGAAATACCTTCGGATTGCACAAAGCTTTAGCTCACAAGCTATCCAATTCTTAGTACAATCCCTCAATGTTGTTCATGGACTGAATTGACACAACATATGCCTTCCTTTAGTCCTCCAAGCCTCCTATTTCCTTGCGCAGTTTCTCTTGGGTCCTTTCGTTGCCACCTTTGTGAATTCACCTCACACACAACTCACCAAACTCAGAAGTAATTGTGCAATCTCCAAGGAATGAATTCCTTCTGCATGCAAGATATAACCTCAATGGAATATTCCTGCAACTGATAGTACACTATCCCATCATCTGAATTCAACTGGGTCTTTGACTGAATTGACATGCATGAGTTATTTATGAGAGAATATTAAGTTATTTGAGGTGCAGTAGTTACATGCATGCATGCATTAACTAACTGAACTCACAATCAGTTCAACAAACTATTGGAACTAATCTAACTGGACTTAACTCAGTTAACTGAGCTAACTAATTACAACTCAAATTGAAATTCATCCCGATCTCCTTAATCAAGGGATAACTTCCTTAATCAAAGGGGAAACTATTGCATGTCTTCACATAGACTTCATGTTTGATTTTCTCCAACTAATTAACTCAATATGAATTAATTAATTATTTTTCAAACAACTACTAAAATCAAATTCGAATTTTAATTCTCAATTTTAGTTCAGGGACTAACTAAAATTGGAATGTACCCCGAAATGCTATTTATAGCAGTGCTATTTATAACAGTGTTATTTTTAGCACTTCTATTTTTAGAATTTCTTGTTTCTATTTTCAACACTCCCTCTCAACAAGAAAGGGATTATCTATCACCCCAATCCTGTCTCTGTGGAACTCGAACTTGCATTTTGACAATCCCTTAGTGAAAATATCTACATCATGTTCCTCGGTCGAAACATACAGCAACAACATTATCCTCTTCACCACACAGTCTCAAAGATGATGATACTGGATACTGATGTGCTTAGACCTGTCATGAAATACTGGATTCTCAGAGAGTTTGATACAAATCTGATTATCGTAATAGATCACAGTTGGATCCATCCTCTGACCAAACAATCCAAATAGAATCTTCCGCATCCAAGTGGCCTTACATGCTTGCTGATTGGTAGCCATGTATTCAGCCTCTGCTGAGCTAAGTGCAACTGACCTCTGCTTCTTGCTGTACTAAGAAATTGCAGCTAAACCAAGGTTGAAGATTCCTCCTGAAGTGATCTTCCAGTCTGATGGACTCCCTGCCCAATCTGCATCTATGAAGCCCTGAAGCTTCACTCCCTCTGTCCATCTATACCACAATCCATATTGAGATGTGCCTCTGAGGTATCTCAGCACATGCTTCGTTGCCTTCCAAAACAACTTGGTAGGTTGAACCATAGCTTGACTCAGCTAGTTCACTGCAAATCACAAATCTGGTCATGTGTTCACTAGATATATCAATGAACCCACAAACTGCCGATAAACAATAGCAGCTACTACCTCACCTGAAGTAGCATCCTCCTTCCTCCAGTTACCAGCTAGAGGAGTCTACATGAGCTTGCACTTCTCCATGTGGAATTGCCTGAGTATCACATTGACATACTTACCTTGAGACAAAAACAATTCCCAATCCTTCTGCCACACTTTCATGCCTAAAAAGTAGTGCATAAGACCCCTATCTTTCATCTCGAATTCTCTTGCAAGTTCCTCCCTGCAATACTTGATCAACTGATCATCACCTATCAATATCAGATCATGAACATAAAGAGAAATGATCAATGGCTTACCTTCTACCATGATGTGGTAAAGGTTCGTATCTGCTTCACTCTTGGTGAAGCCCAACCCAGTGAAATGGTTGTCGATCTTGGTGTACCAAGCATGAGGTGCTTGCTTTAGCCCGTACAATGCTCTCTTGAGTCAGCACACATGCAACTCACGATTGAAGGTCTCAAATCCTTCCTGCTACTCATTGTACACCTCTTCCTCAATCTTCCCATTGAGGAGCATAGTCTTCACATCCATCTGATGGATCTTCCAACCCATATGAGCTGATAGTGCCAACATTAATCTGATAGATGAGTACCTTGCTACAGGATTAAAAGTCTCATTGTAGTCGATCCCAAACACTGTTCCGAATGATGGAGTCATACTCCTCCACCATTGCATCAACCTTGACTGGTTGCTGCACTACTTCCTTGAATGAAGAAGGTTCAGTCTCTACACATTCCCAAACCTGGGCCATGTAACCAGTGTACCGCTTGGGTGATCGCCTCCATCTATGCTGAGAGGATGGCTATCCCACATTCTCTCTTTCTTCCATCACCAATCTGTTAGCTTCCCTTGAGCATTTCTGCCCATCTTTGGAAGACTCTGCATGAGTGGATGTCTCCACTCCTGGGTCCTCTACATGCGGCTACTTTGCATCAGTCTGAGGCTCCTCCTCCTTAGGAACTAAAAGTTCCTCCTCTGCATGCAACTTGAGCTCCCTCTCAAGTGATACTCGCATGGCTTTCTGCTCGTCGAACTTCAGATCTCTACGTACCAGTGTCCTTTTTACTAGTAGGAAAGAACACCTGATAGTTGTGGGGTGTATCAGTGTAACCCACAAGTATCCCCAACTCAACTGTTGGATCTAGCTTCTTCTGGGCATCTTTGGTCACATGGAAATAAATCGATGATCCAAAGATCCTGAAGTGACTCACATTTGGTCTCTTCCCGGAGAAGTCCTCCATTGGTGTCTTCATCCCCAATATACGATGCAAACTTCTATTCTGCAAGTATACTGTTGTATTGCATGCCTCAACCCACAGGTAGGCTTTGGTTATGAAACATCGCTTGAGCTACTCCCACAATCGATCTATTCTACCTTTTGGCCAACCCATTCTGTTGTGGGTTATGGGGTGCCATCAACTTCTGTTTAATTCCTTCTGCTACACAGAAGTCCTTAAACTGTTGGGAGACATACTCTCCACCATTGTCACTACGCAAGGCCCTTATTTTCTTTCCAAATTCTTTCTCTGCCAAGGCTTTAAACTCACAAAACCTTGAGAAGGTTTGATCCTTCTTCTGCATAAAGTAGATCCAACATCTACGAGAAAAATCATCAATGAAAATAACATAGTACCTTTGTTTAGCGGTGGAGATTGTAGAGAATGGTCCACAGACATTTGTATGAACTCGCTCCAGGATTTCTCTAGCTCTATTGTCTTGATCCTGAAAGGAAGATTTCACATACTTACCCAAGGTACAAGCTTTGCATGAATTCATTTGCTCCGGTTTTCCCTTGGGAAGTCTAACAAAAATCTGTTGCATGATATTCAAGGCCCCATGGTGCAAGTGGCCCAATCTTCTTTGCCATAGCTGGCCAACATCTTGGCTCTACACCGACTCTGCTTTGGAAATCAATGCAACACAATTGTCTACCTCTAGTTTGTAGAGAGTATTTACTCGAATCCCAATCCTCTTGGTCTGTCCAGTGCCAATATGCCTCAGGAATTCCTTTCCTTGGCTAAAGACTACATCATAGCCTTTGTCTTCCAGCATAGCGATGGAAACAAGATTCTTCTTTAGACCCGGCACATACTTTACATCAGTTAGGGTGAGAGGAGCCCCATGCTTCCTCTGAAACACAATCGTACCTTTACCTAAAACACGGTAGTTTCCATCAGGGACCGTCTCGATCTGCATCTGGAGGTCCTTCTCCTCCAAGGTACTAAAAATATTCTTGTCGCCGATCATGTGGAATGAAACTCCACTGTCCAAGTACCAAACAAATCCCACCATCAATGAAACCATACATGCAATGAGGGTGAAATCCAATTCGAACTGTGAGGCCAGTGCTTTACCATCTAATCCCTACGAGGACCCTTTCTTGGATTTCTTCTATGGGAAATTCGTAGCATAATGGCCCACCTCATGACAATGAAAGCATCTCACTTTCGATTTGTCAATATTATTCCCACCATGGGAAGAACTATATTTGGAATGGGATGCCTTCCCTTTCCCTTTCCTCGCCTTACTCGCTAGGGCTATATTTTCTTCATCATCTTGCTTTGATGAAGATCCATCTCTGGTGCTTCTCCTTATCTCCTCCTGCATCAGACCCGACCAAAGTCATACCCAATTTGGTAGTTTCTCTCTTCCATTTATCGAGTCTTGGTAGCTATGCCAACTCTTAGGAAGACCAAGGAGAGCAAGACTCACCATGTCATCATCATCTGTCATGATCCCTACACTTCCAAGCTCATCCCTGTAGGTGGTGAGCTTGTTCAGATATGTAGAGATCATGTTGCCCTTTTCACACTTGATTTTCCGAAGCTTGTCTTCTAGTGTCAGTTTCCTCTGATCATTGTTGTTCTGATATAGATCCTTCAATGTTTTCCACATTGAAAATAATGTCTCCTTCCCATGGAGACTCGAGACTATGTGGTCTTGAACTCCCTCCAGAAGAATCCTCCTTACTCTAGCCACACATTTCTTCCATTCCGCCAATTCTTGGGCATTAGCAGCTACTGGCTTGGGGACTTCTTGATCAATGAAGTCCTTTAAACCATTGTCCTCTAATATCTCTTCCATACGATTCTTCCAAGCTATATAATTCAAGCTGCCATCAAGGGCATACTCGAGTCTCAAACCATTGAACGCCATTGCTGAAATTTGAGATGTGATAAGAATTCGAATTCTATAATTAGGAACTTCAAAATTTGAACTTCTCCCTTCTTTGTATACTATTCTTTGCTTTGATCACCTTTGCTCTGATACCATGTAGAATTTCCCACTGTAGATCACTTGATAATGCAATATACTAAAGCAAAATACTTGATCTACTTCTACAAACAAACTTGCAGAAGTTTAATCGATTTTGAGCAAGATCAAATAGTACACATATAACAGAGAATGAGAAATCAATCACACATGAACACATAATAATACTCTGGGATAGCCTTAGCTAAAAAACCCTGATATCTATATTATCATACAAGTGGAAATATCTCCAGATTACACAAATCTCTAGCTCACAAGCTATCCATATCTCAGTACAATCCCTCAATGCTTCTCATAGACTAAATAAACACAACATATGCCTTCCTCCAAGCCTCCTATTTCCTTGTGCGGTTTCTCCTGGGTCCTCTAGCTGTCACCTATGTGAATTCACCTCACACACAACTCACCAAACTCAAAAGTAACTGCGCAATCTCCAAGGAATGAATTCCTTCTACATGCAAGAGATATCCTCAATGGAACATTCATGCAACTGTGTTAGGCCCCTATACTACTAGTGTAACCCCTTATTGTTATTAGTACAACCCCCTTATTATATTTTTTTACCCATGTAGTACCCATATTGTTATTATTGTGCCCTTACATTATTATTGTTATGTCGACTCTGATTATATTATGACCCCTTAAACTCCTATATATAGAAAGGATGTCTTGTCATTTGTATCATCTAAGAATTGTTCATTTGTGTAATGTAAAGGAGGTTTCCCCCTCGAAGAGGCTTATTTCTAAGGTGTTGATATATCTTTTCTATCTTTTTGTGAGCTGGTTTCATAACATTTGGTATCAGAGCTTTGGATTCTAGGGTTTCGCTGCTCCAAATAGGTTATCATGGCATTTGCACTATAACTTTTATTCTGTGATGTTTCAAATGCTACAAAAAAAACCATTTGGGTTGAAATCATTTTGAACCTCGGGTCCAAATTTCAGAGCTTTAGTGTTATATTTGTAGAGATATGATCTGAGGAAGTTGGCGTTTTTGCAGCCTCCCAAATTACATTCCAAATAGGTGACCTAGGGAAAATAGTCATAACTTTTGTTTTGAGCATCAGATTGAAATTTCGTAAGAAGTTACAAAAAAGAGGATGGACTGTAGTTTCCTGTGTATACTGTTCAGATCCTAAGGTCAAAATAATGACACGTGGCACTTCATACAATTTCACTCTTCTGGAAAGATATATAATTAGGTCATCTTGGGAGATTGTGCATCTCTTTCTTGGAGAATCCAATTTTGATAAGACTGGTGGCATTGGAAAGAGGACATAGAGGGCTACTGCAAATTGCAATTTCAGAATTGGAAGAGCCAAAATTACAGAGTTATAGCCGTTTCAAGATCGAACTCCTAAAATCAAGAAAAGGTAATATGAGGAAGTTTGATGGCAAGGATCTGGTAAATTGGATACTTCAGATGGAGTAATATTTTGATCTACATGGTGTACCATTGTTACAAAAGGTATGGATTGCATCTTCATATTTAGAACCGGATCAATTTTTATGGTCTAAAGGGCTTTGTTCTCGTAAACAACTTGTTATGTGGTCAATTTTCATGGAGGAAATGATAACACATTATAAGGATACAAAGAGCAACACTTTCTTTAGAGAAACACCACAAGAATTGGAAGAAAAAAGAGAAAAAGGGTTTTGTTACAAAGTAGAAAGCAAAATTATGGAAACAAGGAAGTATGCCCCTCATAACTATAAAGATGGAAGTGTTGTTTCTCCTAGCCTTCCACAACCTACAAGGGTTACACCACAACAATTGGAAGAAAAAAGAGAAAAAGGGCTTTGTTACAATTGTGATAGAAAATGCACTAAAGGGCATAAGTGTGCTGAGAAGAAATTATTTTACATAGAGTATGAAGAGGAGGAAGAAAAAGATCAAGAAACATCAAAAGAAGAGGATATACACCAGGACCCAACCACAGAGAAAGAAGAAATGAATCTGACCATATCTTGTAAAGCATTGGCAAGAATTACCACTCCTCAAACTCTCAAGATAGAAGGACATATCAAGAAGAAAAAGGTTCAAGAAGTGAAAGATTACATCGAGAAAGAAGAAATGAATCCAACCATGTCTTGTAATGAATTGGCTGGAATTACCACTCAAACTATGAAGATAGAAGTACATATCAAGAAGAAAAATATTCAAGAAGTGAAAGATCACATCGAGCATCAAGAAATGAATCCGACCATATCTTGTACAACGTTGGAACAAATTACCACTCCTCAAACTCTCAAGATAGAAGGACATATCAAGAAGAAAAAGGTTCAAGCAGTGAAAGATCACATCGAGCATCAACAACAAGTTCTCCAACTTTTAAAGGATAACGCCACTTTAATGCAGAATTGAATGAAACAACAGGTAGATCAACATCGCAGTGAAAAAAGTTTTGACGTTGGTGATTGGGTATTTTTACGGCTACATCTCAAGCAAGATATTTATGAGAATGAAATGTTGGCAATACTACATGCACTTAAGAAATGGCCACCTTACCCAATGGGAAGACACTTCAAGGTAAAAATGGATCATGACAGTCTTAAATACTTTTTAGAACAAATATTATCTTTAGAAGAACAGAAAAAATGGGTCAAAAACATGTTGGGTTATGACTTTGACATCATCTATAGAAAAGGGAAGGAAATTTTTGTTGCAGATGCACTCTCAAGAAAGGATGAAGATGTGGAATCATTATCTTGTGCTATTTCTATTATCCAACCAAATTGGATAAACGAAGCAAGGGATGAATGGAAGAAAGACAAAGAAGTGTGGCCACTCATTCAAAAGTTGCAAAATATCCCAATTCAAACAATATTTCGAGAACTTGAAGAGGAAAAAAAATCGTATTGGATCCTGGAGTAGTCACAGAAACAAGAACTCGACAACTACGAAATTGATCAATTTCAGAGTATCTCATCAAGTGGAAGAACTAACCCACTAAATATTCCACATGGGATGACAAGAATTTTATATAGAAGCATTAAGAACTACTCAAGCATTGAGGACAACACTTTTTGAAGGGGAGGGGCATGTTAGGCCCCTATACTACTAGTGTAACCCCTTATTGTTATTAGTACAACCCCCTTATTATATTTTTGTACCCATGTAGTCCTCATATTGTTATTATTATGCCCCATAGAAGCCCACTATTGTTATTATTGTGCCCTTACATTATTATTGTTATGTCGGCTTTGATTATATTATGACCCCTTAGACTCCTATATATAGAAAGGAGGTCTTGTCATTTGTATCATCGAAGAATTGTTCATTTGTATCATCGAAGAATTGTTCATTTGTGTAATGTAAAGGAGGTTGCCCCCTCGAAGAGGCTTATTTCTAAGGCATTGATCTATCTTTTCTATCTTTTCGTGAGCTGGTTTCCTAACAAACTGATAATATACTGTCCCATCATCTGCTTTCAACTGGGTCTCTAACTGAACTGACATGCATGAGTTATTTATGAGAGAATATTTAGTTATCTAAAGTGTAGTAGGTACATGCATGCATGCATTAACTAACTGAACTCACAATCAGTTCAAAAAACTGTTGGAACTAATCTAACTGGACTTAACTTAGTTAACTAAGCTAACTAATTACAACTCAAAGTACAACTCATCTTGATCTCCTTAATCAAGGGATAATTTCCTCAATCAAAGGGGAAATTGTTGCATGTCTTCACACAAAATTCGTGTTTTATTTTCTCCAACTAATTAACTCAAGATGAATTAATTAATTATTTTTCAAACAGTTGCTAAAATCAAATTCAAATTTTAATTCTCAATTTTAGTATAGGGACTAACTAAAATTGGAATGTATCATGAAATTCTATTTATAGCAGTGCTATTTTTATCACTTCTATTTTTATCATTTCTTGTTGCTATTTCAACAAGAGAAAATCAAAAACTTTAGTAGACATTCAAACTAATGCAATTTAAGTTGAAGCTAATAGTCCAACATCTAGTAAATTGAAACAAAGGCAGAAAAGGCTGAAAAGAAAATGAAAGCTAGAGAGAAACACACCTATCATAAGAGACTAAAGATGAAGAACACAAAATCCATGAAATAACCTCTCTACCTATAAATGTGTCTAACAGAATCTCAAGAATGGAAACTCAACCTAGAGTAAGCAAACAAGTTGCAAATACACCACGAGTTCAATATAGGAGACCTTTTCAACCTCAAAGCAAAGACCAAATACCTTAATCTCCCCTAATGATTGATGATCAAGACCCTGAAGAAATTGTTCCTATTAATACAAATGATAACAATTATTTTGAAGATGCATCATCTCAGAATGCTATTGCTCCAATCGGTCAAGATCAATGTCTAATTCAAAATCAAGAAAGCTCCCAAATTTCCAAGTATCAAGCTTTTTATGAATTCCTCAACGTTGAACTATATAGAAGGTATGACTTAAGACCGAGAGTAGGACCTGGTACATTGGTAAAAAAAGTTACCTTTGATGAACCTCAAGTAAAAACAACTGAAACACAAACATCATCATTTCAACCACATAATCAATTACAAGAACATATTACTTTTGAAAAATCCATTCCAACTATTTTTAATGTTGAAAAAGATTTAGAAAGAGTTAAAATTCCAATTCCAATATCTGAACTCTCAAAAAATCCAGGTTACAAACATCAAGTATCTAAATGGATTCAATCTTCAATTGTTGATATAGAGGGGGATGTCATTAGTTTACAAGATGAAAAACCTTTAGTTGTTTTTTGTCCTAGTTAAAATATGATTGATGAAAGTGTACCTCCTTTTTGTCACTTTGAAAGTTCATGATTTCCTTTTATACAATTGTATGTTAAATTTTGCTGCTTCCCATAATCTTATACCTAAAGTAATCATGGATTGACTTCAATTGCAAATCACTAAACCATATCATGATCTATATACTTTTGATTCCAAGAAAGTACCTTGCTTGGGATTAATTAAGGATTTAGTTGTAACACTTTCTCAGATTCCTTTGAAAAGTATAGTCTTGGACATAGTTGTTACAAATATTCCCCCAAAATTTGGAATGTTATTGTCAAGATCTTGTTCTGCAAAGTTGGGAGGAAGTCTACAAATGGACATGTCCCATGCTACAATCCCAATCTATGGAGGTGAACATTTAAGACTATATAGAGAAGTAAGATTCATCGATACAGTTTGTAAAGAAAATCAAGCAATCAAGCATCCCATTTATGCAATTGATCAATACTTTGGATGCTTTACTCTAGCTACTAATGATCTTCCAAATCCTCAAATCAACATTGAAGAAACTGTCAATACCCCTCACTCTTCAAACACTAACTTTTGGAAAATGTATTTTGATGGGGAATTTTCTAAATATGGGGTCGGGCCTAGACTTGTACTCATTTCTTCTAGTAAGAAACATATAACCCAATCCTTTAAATTAGATTTTGAAGTCACAACAATGTGGCAGAATATGAATCCCTAATTTTAGGATTGGAGTTAGCTAAGAGTTTGAAAGTTAAAAACTTGGAAGTATATGGTGATTCAGAGTTAATTATAAAACAAGTCAGAAATATTTTTCAAACTAAGCATCCTAGGCTCAAAGTTTATAGAAATGAAGTTTTGGATTGTGTAGATAATTATTTTCAAGCCTTCAATATCACATCAATCCCAAGAGAAAAAAATATCCATGCTGATGCTTTGGAAATTTCTGCTAGTTCTTTCAAAATTCTTGATCCTTTGCAATTACATTATCAAATTGAAGTAAAGTACAAACCTTCCATTCTTGACAATTTGAAACATTGGCAATTTTTTGAAGATGATGAGTAGTTTTTTTTTTTTTTTTACAAGCAATAGATGAATTCTCTGCTTTACATGTTGAAGAATAAAATATAAATGAATTCAAATCAAATGAAGATGATTCACATTCACATTTAAAATAGAAAATTATCGATCATGATATAATTCAATTATCAAATAATTACATCCCAAAGGGGTTGGTTCCCTTTGAAAAACGTTTTGACCATAATGATGTCTCAAAAACTTCATTACTAAATTCACAACAAGAAGATTCTCAAGACTGTAATATTGGTATTTCTGAAGAAATCAGAAATGTTAAAATTTCAACATCATTGCCTCAAGAAATGGAAGACAAATATATCAATATTTTTAAACATTACAAAGATGTATTTGCATGGTCATACTAAGAATTGAAAACCTATGGCACAACCATTATTGAGCATAAATTTCCTCTTAAACCAAAAGCTAAACCATTTCAACAGAAATTAAGAAGAATAAATTCAGTCTCAGTTCCAATCATTAAGAAAGAAGTAAAGAAGCTATTGGATGCAAAATAATTGTTCGCTTAAGATATTCTAAATAGATAGCTAACCTAGTTCCTGCTAGGAATAAAAATGGAGAAATAAGTCTCTATGTTGACTTTAGGAATCAGAACAAATTGCCTTTAAAGGATAAGGATACAGATGATTTTTCTAGATATATCTAGATTTTGGTTAGTCAAGGAGATAGAGAAAATACAACATTTACACATCCATGGAGTACATTTATGTATGCCAAGATGCCATTTTGTTTGATTAATGTTGGAGAAACATTTCAAAGAGCAGTGGATTTGGCATTTGTTGGTAAGATAAATAAATTTATTGTCAGTTATCTTGATGATCTAACTGTGTTTTCTGATTCTGATGACAAACACATGAAACACTTCTTTTAAAATTCTCTTAGTCCTAAAAATTCACTTTTTGAAATGAAAGAAGGAAAGCTATTGGGGCATATAATTTCAAAGGAAGGAGTTGTTATCAATCCAAAAAGAGTTTCACAAATTCAGGTAATCAATTTTCCTAGCAACAAAAAGGAAATTCAGTTGTTCTTAGGAAAAATAATTTTTATAAGAATATTTATACCTAATTACGTTGAGATTGTGAAATATATTAATAATATGCTTAAAAAGCACCATGAAGTTAAATGGATAGTACAGGCTAGATATTCTTTTTCATAGATCAAGAAGGAAATTTTAGAAGCCCTGGTACTAGATAGTCCAGATTACACAAAGCTTTTTAGTATCTTCTCCTTTGTCTCAGATACTACCATAGTAGTTGTTTTACTACAAAGAAATGATGATCAATATGAGAAACCAATTGCCTTTTTTAGTAAGGTTATTAGAGATGTTGAACTAAGATATGAAATTATAGAAAAACAAACTCATGCCTTGGTACAATATTTGAAATAATTTAGGAATTATGTCTTAGATTCTCCTATAATTGCTTATGTTCCCAACAATGCAGTAAAAACAAATCTAAATCAACCTGATACAAATGGAAAGAGGGGAAGATGGATTGCGAAGATACTCAAGTTTGATCTAGACATTATACCCACTAAGTTGGTGAAAGGACATGGTTTAGCTAAAATTCTGGTTGAATCAAATTGTAAAATACTTGGTATTAACACTATCATGCATATTTTAGGTGAGAAGGATTCACAAGAACCTTATCAGATTTCAGGTGAGAATAATCCACAAAATCCTTCTCAGATTTCAGGTGATAAATTTTATCACCAAAAAATTGATCATCTAGCCTAATTTACTAGATGGACCGAAGTACATCATGTAAAGCCAATCTTACCATAGTAAAATTTCTTTCACTGTGAGAAATTACCTAATAAATCACCTTTGTTAAGTAATTTATAGTTAAACCCATGAAGAATAATTAAATAAATCTGTAAGGTTCCTATAATACTAGTGATTACCCCATTACTACTGTAGTTGTATCCCTTATTAATATTGTTGTGCCCCTATTGTCCCCATATTTTTATTACTATGCCCCATAGAATCCCTCTATTGTTATTTTTGTGGCTTTATATTATTATTGTTAGGTTCGCTGGGTTATATTGTGACTCCTTAGACTCCTATATATAGAAAGGAGGTTTTGTCATTTGAATCATCGAAGAATTGTTCATTTATGTAATGTAAAGGAGGTTGCCCCCTCGAAGAGGCTGAATTTCTAAGGCGTTGATCTATCT
>APFE031029132.1:47762-99796 GCA_000404065.3 Pinus taeda
TAAATAAAAGTTTAAATACTTTTTCCCTCCTAACCAAATATAATAAAATATTCCAAGTGGTTATTCTAAGAATGGGATCAATAATATTTTATTATTTCTAATTATTCAAGGTTAACTCAATATTTTGTTATAAATAGAAGGGTTTTCCATTCATTATTCACTTTCTATTATTTTCATTGTTGCACTCATTGTTGTAACTTTGATTATTTTCATTGTCACAGACCATATTTTTGTTGGGTTTTCACATTATAGACGAGAGATACTCTACACAAGTTGAAGACGTTTGAGGATAGCCAAGAACCCATCCCATAGAGGGGGGATGGTAACATTTATTTGTTCTCTTCACAGGTGTTATAATAAAATTATTCTTTACATATATGGTTTCCATTGGATGATTGGAGTTATTACTCTTTCTTTTTGTTGTTTAACTATGATTGTGGCAGGTTTTGTTTCTATCAGTTGTTGCAGATCTACAATGTTTACCAACCATTTATATTATTGAGATTGTTTGTCATCCACAACATTAAATGAGTTCTTTTCTTACATCTTTAAGAAGAAAACACTATAAAAAAATTGGCGACTCCGCTAGGGAATAATTCCAATTTAGAAACCTGGATCTCCAATACAAAATTGGTGACTCCACTGGGTTTTATACTTCAGATCCAGAAACCTGGTTGACGTTTAGTTTTTAGCTTAGGGTTTCTTATTTTTTCAAATATATTAATGTTTCCTAGTTTTTTAACCCTAGATCAGATAAATTTCTGACTTTTCCAAGCTTTCTGGTCTTTTCCGCAGGTCAAAGGAACTAGTCGCGATAAAGGTGACACTTATTTTCAAAAAAATTTCAACTGAGATATACAGAGTAGAAATCACTCTTTTTGGCCCAAAAAGTGCAATCTGGAGGCCATAATGCACTAAATAGCCAAAAAAATGTGATCCCTATAGAGAAACAAGTCAGTACCTGTGATTTCTAGGTTTTAGGGTTTTTCTGAGATCATTTTTTAGGTTTTGTAGGGAGTTGTTTATTGGGTTATATGACCTTTGTATCATCCCACTTAGGCCTTGGTCCACTCTGATTTACTCGTCAAAGTCGAATTTAGCCTCCCCTAAGGCTTCTAGTACACTTCCACCTTTCTAGGAGGAGTTTAGCTGAGTGAGTAGTCTGAGTTTCTGCAGCTCTTTCAGCCACATTTTCTAGATCTGTACCCTTCTATCTTAGATCTGTTAAGATAGGTTGCTACCATCCATAGTTTCACATTTAAACTTGTTTGGTCATTTTCCTTAGGGTCCCATCGGTTCCCCTAGGTGTTTCACCCATCTCCCTATCATTTTGCAGTGATCTTCCCCTCTGGATTTTTGTTGTTGCTGCACCACTTGCCAGAAGCTTAGTGTCACTTGATCCTAGTCACATCGAAATTTAGATCTCCTAGCCATTTCAGTGTATTTTCCATCGGTTTAGCCACCAAGCAGTACAATGTTTGCAAACCCAGTTTGGGTGGGGTTTGGTTAATTGTTTTGCTATTCATTTTCTGTTATTTATTTCAGTTTATTTTTAGCAAGATATTTTCTCTTTTATAAACATGATCTAGGCTTAATCAATTAATACACTTGCACACACAAGCAAACCTTAAGCAAAGGGTGCTTGGTTTACATCACCAAGCCAAGACTTAACATAATAAATTTATCTCCCCGCATCGAGACAAAGGTATATTATTGATCTCCCTTGACCATTTCCATGTCACATGTGTCCTACCACCATTACACCACCAAGTCGCATTTTGCAGAGACTACTAGGCCTTCACCCCCAGTTTCTACTTGGGCATATTGCCCCTCCTCATCGAGTTCAAGTTCATAGCCATCCGAGTCCACATACCAACTCTTCTCCTAGCCCCTCTGATTCCTCATCTGATTCCAAGCCTCCTTTACCGCATATCGTCACCATATTTGGACCCATAACTAGTGCAAGAACCCAACCTAGTGTTGGCTTTGGTTCTATCTGGATGGTCACATCAAGTGAAATAGTATCAAAAACCATTCCGGCAACCTCCATGCTTCCCTTTATGGCTAGGTTAAGTCTACCAGATTTTAACCAGTTGATAAATGACCCCATACACCATGATGTTGGTTAGCCCTCTATGTCGACTAACCTTCCCTCATACATCCTGAAGTTTGAGGGTAATGCTGGAGAGGATCCTACCAACCATGTTCGATCCTTCCACATGTGGTGTTTGTCCAAATCCATAACCCATGACTCCATTTGTCTTCGTCTCTTCCAATGCATGCTCACTAGAGATGCTGTAAAATGGTATGTAGACCGGCCCTCCACATCTCATTCCATTTTAGCGACGCTTGCTAAAGTGTTCCTTTCATATTTCTAGTTACCTCTCTAGTATGACACTGGTATGGATCTATCGACCACATTCCATCAGTCCTCCGCCACTCGCCTTTCTTACCATGTTCAAGCGTGGCGTCAAAGGAGGAGCACATGTCTTGCCCCGCCTTTCGAAGACCATGTTTATCTAGATTGGTTTCTTAGGAGCCTTTTATCTCCCATTGGAAAATATGTCGCGTCCCATTTTCCTAAGACTGAGGAAGACACTCTCCAAACCGCTCTGAGATATGATTTGATTTATGCACAATCCATTTATGTCTATACCGTCATTCTGGACCTCCCTCGTCCTAGAAGTGCTAATGCACCAGTGGCATCTCATGCTGCCTACGGTATTGTTGGATCCCTTCTACACTCTTTTCCATATACTCAGAAAATTTATGGCTACTCGCAGCGGGGCACCTGTTCCTCCAACACTTATGCCCCTCCTACTAGCAAGATGTTTCCAGGGCCCCAACCCATCTACCAAATAGTTGCTCCTCCTTATGCACAACCGAGCGTTCCAACCCCCAAAGAATTAGCCTTGCAGCCTGCCATGCATCCTCAACCCTAACCGCCACCACCCACTTAGGGTGAGGTGTTTTCACAAAAAAGTGCTAGCAATCCCCAAATTCGAAGAAAACGAATAAGGGGAAGGGTAACAAGGGTAACCAGGGTAATCAAGGTAACCATCCTCGTGAACCCCAGAGGAACCAGCTTAACACCAACGATGAGCAATAGGGCAGCTAGCCCAAGCAAAACAAGGTTATTCATATGAACAAGCCTTGTACATGTTGTGGTGTACATGGCCATTATACATATGAGTGTCATATTTTACCCCAGATGTGCCAAATGTGGGAAGCTCAAGCAGATTATAGAGGTCAAAAATTGCCTTAGAATGCTGCACCACCACAATCAGTAGTGCTAACAAATCCTTTCCCTCAGCAAGGATTTGTTACTGCTGAGTCTCAGCCAGGTCAAGCAGCCATCTCCCCCAACCTTCTAGTCATGGTGACTATCAGATCCTTATGATGGATTCTGATGAGGTCAATACCTCTGATCAACAGCCAGCTCCTCAGCACTCTGTTGTTACCATCTCAGGCATGTCATCCAGATCCACCCTCCCAGGACCTCCTCCGTTTGTGGGTACCTATCCTATGTTCCCACTAGGAACCGCTCCTCCAGGTCTTAACCATCTAGGAGCTATTCCACCAGACACTACCCTATAGGCTAGATAACTTTCTTATTCCCCCCTCCAGGAATTTTTTTTGTACCTATCATGGCTTTGTTGGTCCTTCCTAATATGACTCTAGGGATCATAGTATGATACATCGTTCCCCCTGCAACCATTCCGCCTGGTCAGCCAAGACCATATCATGCTTTGACCCCAGTTCAACCAGTCCCCATGACCCCTGCCACTGCTTCAGTTCCATCACAACCTCAACAAGAAGCAACTCCTATTGCAAATGCATCTGGATAGGGGCGAAAAGCTAAAAAGAAAGAACCCAAGGACAAGGCTCCCAAACCTCCTCCAACCCCTAAGGCCCCAAAGCCGACACCCCCATGCACTTTGAAGGGTCTCTATCCACCATTGAGGTTTAGAAATAATTTGAAAATTTCTAAAGAGAAGCACTTTTCTAGGACGACCTATATATTGTTGTTGTTGGGAATGTTATTACTTGTCTCAGTGGAGCTTTCCAACTTGATTTTTGAAACTATCTGAGGAGGTCCCCAATGGAGTCGCCATTATGTTATCACTCAGGTTGTCCCTAAGCTCCTGTAGGGATATGGCCGAGGTAACCACAAACCAATCTTTGGATTGTAGGTTCTAGCCCACCTACAATCAGAGAGGGCTCTCTCTTTATGATTTAGCTTTGTTAATGATGATCTTAGGCTAGGTATTGAGTTTAAGGGTTTTGCTTTAAGTTTGGATGGAGTTTCAGATGGAAGGGAGATATTTCCAAGTAGAGAGGAAAAGCATAGAGCAGAAAATTTCGAACCATTGGGCGTGGAGTCAAGGGGTTAAGCTGCTGGTGCGTTTTCTTGGTTACAAGACAAATGTGAAGCAAAGTAGTTGTATATAACTCAATCTTTAGGCTTTTAAAGAGATGAAATGGTAGCTGAGGGATGAGAGGCAATAAAGAATCTCTCAATATCTTCAACAGAGGGAAAACGAAAGAATTGTATCCATGAGCAGTTAAGAATTCATGGATAACTGTCACACATGATGAATTAGAACAAATATGAGCCAGATGGAATTCATATTTATGCCTAAAACATACGAAAACATGAAGAAACAACAAGAATCGAGCATAGAGTGTATTTAAACAAATTCTAAGCTAATCTTTCTTTCTGTTGTTTTAGATCGTAATTCATGAGTGAAAACAGAGATAAGGAGTACTTATTGAGTCATGTGATAGCACAAGAATTTCACAGTTAATCCTCGACCATTTAAACACAGCAACATTTCATCCCCCGTGCTCGTGAGCAATCTTTGATTATAGAAAATTTTCCAGCATACAGTGCGAGTCTCCCTCAGAGTCTATCATCCCAAAATTATAAAAAACAACCAACCACTAATACATCTGCCTTCGCAGCATATATAGAAGTTATTTACAAAAATATCCCATTGGGAAAATATCTGGACATAACTATGTCCAGCTACTCTGACATGCTTAATAATTGTTTATGAAGAAAAATTTGCACAACAATAACTAAGAGAGTAAATGCATTTAATTAGTCGTTGTAGGTGTCGTGATTGTCGTTGACTCTTGGACTGAGAAAGTCGGTTGATGAGCACCATGTTGATGAGCTGTTCTGGGTGCGCTATCACCCGCCACCTGTTCATTTTTCCAGACGCTTCTCTGCGCCAATTCCATCAGCTGTTAGCTTTGGACTTTCCCAATAGCAAAATTGTGCAATGCAATTTTCTTTGTAGAAGCAAAAATATGTAGAAAATCAAATTACTGTAGAATTTGAAGCAGACTTTGCCACCAATTTTCTGGTGGTAAATGATGTTTTCTTAGTTTGAATAGGGTCTCATCAGCTTCTGTATATGTATAATAATTGGGCCAGACTGGAAAGAGATGCTTGATTTCATGTTCAATGTAAAATAGGTCTTCTAGTTTATTGTATAAACTCTGCCCTGTGAGAGGAGCTGCTTCTTCCGTGTTGCTCGATGATGTAGTGATCTGATTCTATACATATGTATGTAATCTATATGCATACTGCTCCTGCTTTAATAACTTTCCCGTGCTAGTAACCAGGCTGGGTAAACCTCTGCTTTGTAAATCTGCCATCCTTTGTCTGAAGGCCTGTACCTCTGTTTGCATTTCTTGGCACTTTCTTTCTATTGTCTGGACAAAGTTTCTCATGGTTAGTACCTTTTTAACTCTCACAATGGTTTCTGTTCTGTTCTGAATGTTCAGTGCTGTCAGCTGGTCACCAGTACGAGTGTTTAGAAAGTGAATCATTTTATTGGCTAGCTCAGGCTTGTCTGCCAATAATGCCCTCGCCTTTTGAGTTTCATACTGAGCTATTGCCATCAAATCTATCTGACCAAAAATGGTTTGAATTCCTGTCCGCTGCTCAATGAGAGCCTTGCTGATATTATCCCATAAAATTGTTTTAATTTGAGCCAGGGTCGCATGGAGAGTGAGGTCTTTCTCCAAGGCCTTTATTTTATTTTCTAGGGCCTTTATTTCCCTGGTTTTCTCAGCGACTGTAATTTTTGATTTATCATAGCTAGCTTCAATTCTGGCTAGCTATTCTTTGGTTTCCCTCATTTCAGTCATTTTTACTTCGAGGGCCTTAATCTCTTTTAACATGGCCTCCATGCCCAAATTGGCCTCTTGTGCAGCCGCTGCTGTAGTTGCTGATGTGGTTGTTGTGGCTGAAACCTCTGTTGCTGAAGTTGAAGCTGGTGGAGGCGCTGTTGTAGTACCTACTGGAGGGGGAGCTGAGATCATTGGAGTTAATGGAGGAGGCCTTAAAGACAAGTCAGGTTGCTTCCCTTGCAAAGCTTCTTCCAGTGCTTTCTCAGTGTCCAGTATTCTCTGATTTATTCTCATAAGCAAGGTGTACACGTTCTCCATCTCTTTCTCCTGTGCTACTTCTGCTGTCTGAGGATGAAGAGTTGGTGGTAACTTCATTTGTTTTCTGAGGGTTGCTAGGTCCTCTTCCTTCTTCTTAATCAAGGCTTGTGTTCCCTTGGGATCTTTGGGGTCATGCCGCATCTCTATTATGATTTCCTCAATGGATTTTATCCTGTTATCTTTGGGCAATGATGAGGCCTTCTCCAACTCTAACTGGGCAGAGGTATTATACAAGGAGTTCTGCAATCTATGAGCTAGCAAAGCCTTATCTGCCAGAGTTGAGTACACCATTTCTCCTATCTTCTTATGCAGCTCAATCTGGTCTATAGGGTGTATGTCCTTAGAAAGGACTTCCAGATTAGTTCTTATGTAATCTGCAGCTGATTGTGGTTGCTGCACCGTAGGTCTGAAATGACTTAAAGTTATTTTCCCTGCTTCCATCAACCTTTGTTGATTTGTAGGGGCCATTTTTAACAGCTGATTATAAAGCTAGAACCTTATTGGTTCGTTCCTAGCCTTGATTTTAGTAAAGGCCCTTTTAATGTATGCACCCCTTTCTGTTTGCTTTTTGGAGGATGAAACCTCCCCACCTGGTTTTCTATCACGCTCCTGCTGGAAGGAGCTGGCCAATGTCTCCAAAATAGGAGGGATCTGTTGTCCTGAAGTTCTCTCACATCTCAAGTTTCCAAGTGTTTCCTCTGAGATTTCTTCTTCGGCATAGGGATTTAACCTTTGCCTTTTCTCTCCCTGCTGCTCGGTTGGTGTACCTGTGGTTGCACTCTCTGCTTGGTCCCTCTTTTTACCTCTTTCCTCCTGTTGAGGAGTTGGTAGCACATGAATTTTAGGTGCTTTTGCATGTGTTGAGGGGCTTTGTTCTTGGTTTCTTTCCTGATTTAGAGGAGGATGCTCTTCCATTGTACTATGTCCTTCTGAATGCTCTGTTTCCTTGTCCTTTCCTGCTTCCAATATGGCTCCCCCGGCTGGCTGTGGTGAGGCAGAAACTGATGTGCTCGCTCCCATTGGTTGTGGCTGTACGGAGCGGACCTGTGGAACACATTCCAGGTCAATTCTTTTTTCAACTTCTTTCATGTCTTTCTCCAATTTTTCCTCTTCAGAAATTTGCTCATCATCTAAAGAACCTTCTACCCATTCGGGTAAATTTGCATATTTCTCTATGTGAGGGATTGGCTTGTGCACATACCCTGAGAGCTTATTTTTAACCCTCCTAAAGCTTATGAAGTGTTCAGGGTCATATGGTGACCAGTAGAAGCTTTGTTTTAATAGCATTTCTTCTCTCAACATTTTATCTGCATCCTTCCAGGCTTCTTCCCTTTTGTTGAAAACAAAGGGACCTAGTTGAGTTTTGATTTTCAACTGTGCTTTCTTATTTTTGCCATGGAAGTGGACTAAGTCTGCATGACTGAACTGTCTGAAATATTCTAAAGCAAAAAGCCTCATGGGAATGTACCTTGGCAGCCTATAGGGAGATAACTCACTCCCATAAATTCTGATAACTGTATGGTTTTGGTAAAAGTACCAATCCCCAATGCTGTATTCTTTGGAAAGATGCAAAATCCTTTGCATTTCGGCAGTAAGTCTGGGAGGAGGGGTCTCCAATAATAAGCAGGTAGCTGGGTATATGAAGAGGTCAATGAACTCACAATATGTATAGGGAGAACGTTGGGCCATGTGAAAGACTGAAGTCCAGAAGACTACAGATCTCCTCTCTCTTTTTGAATCAAATTTCTTGAGAGGGATCTTGAAACTATTAGGGTGATAAAAAAGCAGTAGGTGATAAATGTAAGATGTGTATTTTAAGACCCTCTCCCTGTCCATCATCATGAATTTCTCGTGCATTTTGTTGGCTATGAATGTGGCATAGTCATACATGATGGCAGGGGACTGCCCTGGAGTAAATATGGCTAATAGTTGGAACACTGTCTCATCTATGAACTCCCCTGTCTTACATCCTAAGATGTAAGAAATCATATCCACCATGAGCCTGCATATCTCATTGAGTGAAGCCTGACGATACGGTGGAGGATGGTCATTCTGATATCTCGGTATCATGAACAGCTGATTAACTCTTAGTATCTCTACTTTGGAAAGCCTTGGACCGCTATCAATCAGATTTTTTAGGGTGAGAGGAACTAGGGACTGAGGAGTCTCATAATTCAACATTTGATTGATAGATTGAGGAGTGATATGGAACAATACTGACCCTTATGGACTAAGGATTTCCCTCAAAGCGGGCTCATAGCGAGAATGGCAGAGATTAATAAAATGAGGCAGCACATTGACTTCTGGGAGATAATAGATAGGCATACTGGATTGCCAAATTCCCAGGGGATCAGCATTATTTTTATAATTGTTCTTGAATTGGAAAACCGTTAAGAGGTGGGATTCAAGCCCCCTCATATCCTCAATCTGGAAATCTCTGTCAGCTAGGGGTATCCAGTTTAAATTCATGTGTGGGGCATTCAAAGGAGCGATATTCAGGGCAACTGGGACCTCCATGTGTTGTATTGCTTTGATGGAATGGAATAGAGGAGAAATAACAACTGGAGGCGGGAATTGAGGCTCTGCGAACAGCACAATAAGCCGAGCTAGTAATTGGCCTTCGGATGGGCCACACAACATAGAGTTTATGGAACGCAGAAGAGTGACAGTACTCCAGCTAGGCACATTAACAAGAATCGGTCGAAAGTAGAGACTCAGTGGGCAGTGGACGCAATGCTGATGGGAGGAGAACTGAATTTCGCCTAGGACACCCCAGTTCACGGATAGGAGAAGAAACTCAGGCTTTTTTTTTTCTTTAGGAACAGAGGCTAAACCAGCGAAGCATAATATAGCTGCGTCGCTCAGCTGAATAACACAGATTTTAGTACTTCGTGGGCGACCATGAATAAACAGAGGGGAGGACTAATCCTTTCACCGGAGATATTGGCTCAGGGTTTCAGTCTGTGGAGAATGTCCAGCTCACGCGATAGGTGCAGAGTAATGGGTGGCTGGCGGGAGTAGTTTCATCAGCTAAAAATAAGCTTTATTTGGAATTTTGGAGCAGAGAAAGATTAAAACAGGGTTTTAGGTAAAAATGGGTAAATACCTGTTATGAGGACGCGAGAGGCACTTGACATGATGAATTGAGTTGTCGAGACGAACTGTGGAGCCAAATTTGTAGGTTGGCTAGCCGCTGAAGTCTTGGGAGTGTAAAAATGACTAAAACCGCATGCACGTTGCTTTCGCAGTAAAAAATAGAAATGACCTAAAATAGTCGTTTTCACGACTTTTAACTCACTTTCGAGAATTTTGGCGCTTTTGGGATTTTTTGGCGTTTTCTGAGGATGACGTCATCATGACGTATTTTTTGTCGGGTAGTGGGTACGGATAATGATGTGGCAGATGACGTGGATGCTGACATGGCAGTGGACACCATGGCAGATTGATGACGTTAGCAGACGACCTGGCAGTACGTTGGGGTGACGTGGTGGTGACACATGGGCAGACGGGAAAGCGGTTTTGGACTGCATCGGACCACCTTGGGTACGGAGGCGTTATTCGTCAGGGGCGGCCCGATGCAATTGGAAGATGCCACGCGTCCTGGTGTACAACGGTGAAACCGTCAAACATCGAGCGCTAAAGGACTGTCGTGAGGGAGATCCCGATATGCACGAGGGCTGTCGGATCGGGAAGAGCAGATCCGATGGTAGGCGGGAGGAGGAAAAGCTCGGAGTTTAAAGCAAATGCACGCACGTTAACCCATGAAATAATCGTGGCCGCGGGTGGTTTTAAACTTAGGTTTAAGGTTTAACGAAATTTTCGGGTTTTGGTTATTTATCAATCGGATATTGATATAACCCAAAAAGGGACCGGAGAAGGGTTAGAAGGTTATATATTCGACCAAGAGTCAAATAAATCCCGAGTGGACACGGAGGGACTAACAGTGGGCCCCAGATAGACCTAATGTTTTCCCGACTTTGGTTTATTTGGCTATAATTGCCAAGGGGTGGGATATTTAGTATTTATAGGGTGTTCTATATAGTCTCCTTTAGAGTAGGGGTAGGGAACATGGTTGTAGGGAGCTATATAATAGAATTTAGATGTTAATATGAATTGTGAGAGATGACAAGGGATGTGGGGATGCTGAGTTTATATATTAGAACCTCAAGTATAGGGAAATGAATGGATTAGATAGAAATTAATTTTTACACAAGAAATGTGGCTTCTTTTCACCAAGTCAACTCAATTGTCAGCTTGTTTTAAGTAAGGAATGAAGTGAAACTGGATTACTTGAGCAGATCTCAAGGTTGTTAGAGGAATGATAGTTAGATGATTTCATGGGGGAAAGGGAAAGGGAAGTTACTCATGTTTCCTTGTTGTACTGCCAGTCAACTGCCAAGGTGCCAACTTATACATGTTATAGGTCCTTCCTTTGATAAACCAAATGGTAATACCATTTTTACTTCTGTAGTCTCGCACTACCTACCTAGCCTAACCATCCTAAAATTTTTCTTCACTTGAATTGAGTGCACTTGAATTAGCAAACCCTCAATGTGCTCTTTTTCTTTTTGAATGCCTTCCTATCTAGATCTACCCTTATTTCTTCCAAGGGCCCAGATTAAGCAATTGGGTTCCTTTGATTCTCTATCTATCCAAAATCTACCAAGATTAGGCTGTTTGGACAGATTATTCCTTCTCTATACATTGCAACAGAAAATTGAAATCTAGGGAGACCAAGATTAAATTGTTTGGACCTCCCCTTGGATGAACTCTACAAAAATTGAAATATTCTTCAAAAATTGGAATGGATTGGATGAACTTTAAGTTGTTTTCTCTTATGACTTGCTTCTTTGGTGTCCGTAAGCAAATATGGAGCATTGCAGCATGCAAAGTATGACATATTTTGCTTGTAAAAATGTCAATCATGAAATATGAGTAACCTGCTACAGTAGGAGGCTAACAGTGGCTCCACTTGGGGATGGTTTTTCCTTTGAAAATCCAAGAACAGCAGGTCAGACTACCTTGATGCTCTATTGTTGTTGTATTATGAACCTTCCTTTAATGGCCTAGTTTATTTATGAACATGACAGCAGACTTGAGGAGCTTAGGGCCTTCTCTTCGGGCTTCCACTCCGGTCAGGCTGCTGTCCAAACAGAAAATTGAAATCCTACCTACCTATACTAACCTGTATTTCTTTAGTTGATCAGGTGAAGTGAAACAGCCAATGCAGTCATTTAAGCAATTGTAGAGGAAACTGAAGTGATTGACTGATTGTCAATGAAGCGAAAGGCATTCTCAGATCATGTGTTCCTATAGCCAACACAGAGGCATAGAAATACTGCTGCTCATGTATCTGGTGCTTACTGAGATAGTATGTTAAAGATTTTGAGTTGAGGAGGCACTCCAAGTAGTCGGCTATAGGATCAATAAATATATCATGTAGAACCACCTGTTCTAAGCCCTCTTGATCTGCTAGAGTAGCTGTATCTTTGATAACAAACCATGTCGCCATTTCTTCAGTCTTTGCCTCGAAAACATGATCCTGTCCTACCTATAGATCTGACGGTAACCTCACTTCCTCGTGTCTTGGGGGAGGAAGATTTTGAAAAAAAAATTTAGGATTACGGAAATTATATGAAAGGATTTGACATTGTAACAACTCAATCTCTTTCTCATATTTTTCAATCACTAAATCCAAAAACAGATTATGATGGCTTCTTTTTGTTTTTGAAAGCACCGACCTTAGAAAATCTTCATTAAGCTCAATTTCTGATAAACCTTTCCTGAATCCATCTAATGCTTCATGAAATGAAAGATTTTCTGCAGACCTCGACATCTTGTTTGATTTGTTTTTAGTAGTTTGGAGCCTGGATTATTTGAACTTTGGAACTGTTTCGCTACTCCAGTGGAGTCTTTGATTGAAAATTTAAGTGGAGTCGCCAGGTGGATGTATTAACTTTTAAGGGTCTCTGTCCACCATTGAGGTTTAGAAATAATTTGAAAATTTCTAAAGAGAAGCACTTTTCTGAGACAACCTATATATTGTTGTTGTTGGGAATGTTATTACTTGTCTCAGTGGAGCTTTCCAACTTGATTTGTGAAACTATCTGAGGAGGTCCCCAGTGGAGTCGCCATTATGTTATCACTCAGGTTGTCCCTAAGCTCCTGTAGGGATACGACCGAGGTAACCACAAACCAATCTTTGGATTACAGGTTCTAGCCCACCTGCAATCAGAGAGGGCTCTCTCTTTATGATTTAGCTTTGTTGATGATGATCTTAGGCTAGGTATTGATTTTAATGGTTTTGCTTTAAGTTTGGATGGAGTTTCAGATGGAAGGGAGATATTTCCAAGTAGAGAGGCAAAGCATAGAGCAGAAAATTTCGAACCATTGGGCGTGGAGTCAAGGGGTTAAGCTGCTGGTGCGTTTTCTTGGTTACAAGACAAATGTGAAGCAAAGTAGCTGTATATAACTCAATCTTTAGGCTTTTAAAGAGATGAAATGGCAGCTGAGGGATGAGAGGCAATAAAGAATCTCTCAATATCTTCAACAGAGGGAAAACGAATGAATTGTATCCATGAGCAGTTAAGAATTCATGGATAACTGTCACACATGATGAATTAGAACAAATATGAGCCAGATGGAATTCATATTTATGCCTAAAACAGATGAAAACATGAAGAAACAACAAGAATCGAGCATAGAGTATATTTAAACAAATTCTAAGCTAATTTTTCTTTCTGTTGTTTTAGAGCATAATTCATGAGTGAAAACAGAGATAAGGAGTACTTATTGAGTCATGTGATAGCACAAGAATTTCACAGTTAATCCTCAACCATTTAAACACGGAAACATTTCATCCCCCGTGCTTGTGAGCAATCTTTGATTATAGAAAATTTTCCAGCATACAGTGCGAGTCTCCCTCAGAGTCTATCATCCCAAAATTATAAAAAACAACCAACCACTAATACATCTGCCTTCGCAGCATATATAGAAGTTATTTACAAAAATATCCCATTGGGAAAATATATGGACATAACTGTGTCCAGCTACTCTGACATGCTTAATAATTGTTTATGAAGAAAAATTTGCACAACAATAACTGAGAGAGTAAATGTGTTTAATTAGCCGTTGTAGGTGTCCTGATTGTAGTTGACTCTTGGACTGAGAAAGTCGGTTGATGAGTGCCATGTTGATGAGCTGTTCTGGGTGCGCTGTCACCCGCCACCTGTTCATTTTTCCAGATGCTTCTCTGCGCCAATTCCATCTGTTGTTAGCTTTGGACTTTCCCAATAGCAAAATTGTGCAATGCAATTTTCTTTGTAGAAGCAAAAATATGTAGAAAATCAAATTACTGTAGAATCTGAAGCAGACTTTGCCACCAATCTTCTGGCGGTAAATGATGTTTTCTTAGTTTGAATAGGGTCTCATCAGCTTCTGTATATGTATAATAATTGGGCCAGACTGGAAAGAGATGCTTGATTTCATGTTCAATGTAAAATATGTCATCTATTTTATTGCATAAACTCTGCCCTGTGAGAGGAGCTGCTTCTTCCGTGTTGCTCGATGATGTAGTGATCTGATTTTGTACATATGTATGTAATCTATATGCATACTGCTCTAGATTTAATAATTTTCCCGTGCTAGTAACCAGGCTGGGTAAACCTCTGCTTTGTAAATCTGCCATCCTTTGTCTGAAGGCCTGTACCTCTGTTTTCATTTCTTGGCACTTTCCTTCTATTGTCTGGACAAAGTTTCTCATGGTTAGTACCTTTTTAACTCTCAAAATGGTTTCTGTTCTATTCTGAATGTTCAGTGCTGTCAGCTGGTCACCAGTACGAGTGTTTAGAAAGTGAATCATTTTATTGGCTAGCTCAGGCTTGTCTGCCAATAATGCCCTCGCCTTTTGAGTTTCTTACTGAGCTATTGCCATCAAATCTATCTGATAAAAAATGGTTTGAATTCCTGTCCATTGCTCAACGAGAGCCTTGCCAATATTATCCCATAAAATTGTTTTAATTTGAGCCAGGGTCGCATTGAGAGTGAGGTCTTTCTCCAAGGCCTTTATTTTATTTTCTATGGCCTTTATTTCCCTGGTTTTCTCAGCGACTGTAATTTTTGATTTATCATAGCGAGCTTCAATTCTGGCTAGCTTTTCTTTGGTTTCCCTCATTTCTGTCATGTGTACTTCGAGGGCCTTAATCTCTTTTAACATGGCCTCCATGCCCAAATTCTCCTCTTGTGCGGCCACTGCTGTAGTTGCTGATGTCATTGCTGTGGCTGAAACCTATGTTGCTGAAGTTGAAGTTGGTGGAGGTGTTGTTGTAGTACCTGCTGGAGGAGGAGCCGAGATCATTGGAGTTAATGGAGGAGGCCTTAAAGACAAGTCAGGTTGCTTCCCTTGCAAAGCTTCTTCCAGTGCTTTCTCAGTGTCCAGTATTCTTTGATTCATTCTCATAAGCAAGGTGTACACGTCCTCCATCTCTTTCTGTTGTGCTACTTCTGTTGTCTGAGGATGAATAGTTGGTGGTAACTTCATTTGTTTTCTGAGGGCTGCTAGGTCCTCTTCCTTCTTCTTGATCAAGGCTTGTGTTCCCTTGGGATCTTTGGGGTCATGCCCCATCTCTATTATGATTTCCTCAAGGGATTTTATCCTGTTATCTTTGGGAAATGATGAGGCCTTCTCCAACTCTAACTGAGCAGAGGTATTATACAAAGAGTTTTGCAATCTATGAGCTAGCAGAGCCTTATCTGCCAAAGTTGAGTACACCATTTCTCCTGTCTGCTTATGCAGCTCAATCTGGTCTATAGGGTATATGTCCTTAGAAAGGACTTCCAGATTAGTTCTTACGTAATCTACAACTGATTGTGGTTGCTGCACCGTAGGTCTGAAATGACTTAAAGTTATTTTCCCTGCTTCCATGTCATAAGCTGCCATCAGTCTTTGTTGATTTGTAGGGGCCATTTTTAACAGCTGATTATAAAGCTAGAACCTTATTGGTTCGTTCCTAGCCTTGATTTCAGTAAAGGCCCTTTTAATGTCTGCACCCCTTTCTGTTTGCATTTTGGAGGATGAAACCTCCCCACCTGGTTGTCTATCACGCTCCTGCTGGAAGGAGCTGGCTGATGTCTCCAAAATAGGAGGTATCTGCTATCCTGAAGTTCCCTCACCTCTCAAGTTTCCAAGTGTTTCCTCTAAGATTTCTTCTTCGGCATAGCGATTTAACCTTTGCCTTTTCTGTCCCTGCTGCTCGGTTGGTGTACCTGTGGTTGCACTCTCTGCTTGGTCCCTCTTTTTACCTCTTTCCTCCTGTTGAGGAGTTGGTAGCACAGGAATTTCAGGTGCTTTTGCATGTGTTGAGGGACTTTGTTCTTGGTTTCTTTCCTGATTTAGAGGAGGCTGCTCCTCCATTGTACTTTGTCCTTTTGAATGCTATGTTTCCTTGTCCTTTCTTGCTTCCAATATGGCTCCCCCGGCTGGCTATGGTGAGGCAGCAGCTGATGTGCTCGCTCCCACTGGTTGTGGTTGTACGGGGCGGACCTCTGGAACACATTTCAAGTCAATTCTTTTTTCAACTTCTTTCATATCTTTCTCCAATTTTTCCTCTTCAGAAATTTGCTCATCATCTAAAGAACCTTCTACACATTCGGGTAAATTTGCATATTTCTCTATGTGAGGGATTGGCTTGTGCACATATCGTGAGAGCTTATTTTTAACCCTCCTAAAGCTTATGAAGTGTTCGGGATCATATGGTGACCAGTAGAAGCTTTTTTTTAACATCATTTCTTCTCTCAACATTTTATCTGCATCCTTCCAGGCTTCTTCCCTTTTGTTGAAAACAAAGGGACCTAGTTGAGTTCTGATTTTCAACTGTGCTTTCTTATTTTTGCCATGGAAGTGGACTAAGTCTGCATGACTGAACTGTCTGAAATATTCTAAAGCAAAAATCCTCATGGGAACGTATCTTGGCAGCCTATAGGGAGATAACTCACTCCCATAAATTCTGATAACTGTATGGTTTTGCTAAAAGTACCAATCCCCAATGCTGTATTCTTTGGAAAGATGCAAAATCCTTTGCATTTCGGCAGTAAGTCTGGGAGGAGGGGTCTCCAATAATAAGCAAGTAGCTGGGTATATGAAGAGGTCTATGAACTCATAATATGTATAGGGAGAACGTTGGGCCATGTGAAAGACTGAAGTCCAGAAGACTACATATCTCCTCTCTCTTTTTGAATCAAATTTCCTAAGAGGGATCTTGAAACTATCAGTGTGATAAAAAAGCAGTAGGTGACAAATGTAAGAGGTGTATTTGAAGACCCTTCCCCTGTCCATCATCATGAATTTCTCGTGCATTTTGTTGGCTATGAATGTGGCATAGTCATACATGATGGCAGGGGGTTGCCCTGGAGTAAATATGGCTAATAGTTGGAACATTGTCTCATCTATGAACTCCCCTGTCATACATCCTAAGATGTAAGAAATCATATCCACCATGAGCCTGCCTATCTCATTGAATGAAGCCTGATGATACGGTGGAGGATGGTCATTCTGATATTTCGGTATCATGAACAGCTGATTAACTCTTAGTATCTCTGCTTTGGAAAGCCTTGGACCGTTATCAATAAGATTTTTTAGGGTGAGAGGAACCAAGGACTGAGGAGGCTCATAATTTAGCATTTGATTGATAGATTGAGGAGTGATATGGAACAATACTGACCCATCTAGGCTAAGGATTGCCCTCAAAGAGGGCTCATAGCGAGAATGGCATAGATGAATAAAATCAGGCAGCACATTGACTTCTGGGAGATAATAGATAGGCATACTGGATTGCCAAATTCCCAGGGAATCAACATTGTTTTTATAATTGTTCTTGAATTGGCAAACCGTTAAGAGGTGGGATTCAAGCCCCCTCATATCCTCAATCTGGAAATCTCTGTCAGCTAGGGGTATCCAGTCTAAATTCATGTGTGGGGCATTCAAAGGAGCAATATTCAGGGCAACTGGGACCTCCGTGTCTTGTATTGCTTTGATGGAATGAAATAGAGGAGAAATAACAACTGGAGGTGGGAATTGAGGCTCTGCGAACAACACAATAAGCCGAGCTAGTAATTGGCCTTCGGATGGGCCACACAACATAGAGTTTATGGAACACAGAAGAGTGACAGTACTCCAGCTAGGCGCATTAACAAGAATGGGTCGAAAGTAGAGACTCAGTGGGCAGTGGACGCAATGCTCATGGGAGGAGAACTGAATTTTGCCTAGGAAGCCCCAGTTCGCGGATAGGAGAAGAAACTCAAGATTTTTTTTTCTTTAGGAATAGAGGCTAAACCAGCGAAGCGTAATATAGTTGGGCCGCTCAGCTGAATAACACAGATTTTAGTACTTCGTGGGCGACCATGAATAAACAGAGGGGAGGACTAATCCTTTCACTGGAGATATTGGCTCAGGGTTTCAGTCTGTGGAGAATGACGAGCTCACGCGATAGGTGGAGAGTAATGGGTGGCTGGCGGGAGTAGTTTCATCAGCTAAAAACAAGCTTTATTTGGAATTTTGGAGCAGAGAAAGATTAAAACAGGGTTTTAGGTAAAAAATAGGTAAATACCTGTTATGAGGACGCGAGAGGCACTTGACAGGATGAATTGAGCTGTCGAGACGAACTGTGGAGCCAAATTTGCAGGTTGGTTGGCCGCTGAAGTCTTGGGAGTGTAAAAATTACTAAAACCGCATGCACGTTGCTTTCGCAGTAAAAAATAGAAAGGACCTAAAATAGTCGTTTTCACGACTTTTAACTCACTTTCGAGAATTTTGGCGCTTTTGGGATTTTTTGGCATTTTCTGAGGATGACATCATCATGATGTATTTTTTGTTGGGTAGTGGGTATGGATAATGATGTGGCAGCTGACGTGGGAGTGGACACCGTGGCAGATTGATGACGTCAGCAGACGACCTGGCAGTACGGCAAGGTGACGTGGCGGTGACACATGGGCGGAAGGGAAAGCAGTTTTGGACTGCATCGGACCGCCTTGGGTACGGAGGCGGTATTCGTCAGGGGTGGCCCGATGCAATTGGAAGACGCCATGCGTCCCGATGTACGACGGTGAAACCGTCGGACATCGGGTGCTAAAGGACTGTCGTGAGGGAGAGCCCGATATGCACGAGGGCCGTCGGATCGGGAAGAGCAGATCCAATGGCAGGCGAGAGGAGGAAAAGCTCGGAGTTTAAAGCAAATGCGCGCGCGTTAACCCTTGAAATAATCGCGGCCGCGGGTGGTTTTAAACTTAGGTTTAAGGTTTAACGAAATGTTCAGGTTTTGGTTATTTATCAATCGGATATTGATAAAACCCAAAAAGGGAGCAGAGAAGGGTTAGAAGGTTATTTATTCGACCAAGAGTCAAATAAATCCCGAGTGGACATGGAGGGAGTAACAATGGGCCCCAGATAGACCTACTGTTTTCCCGACTTTGGTTTATTTGGCTATAATTGCCAAGGGGTGGGATATTTAGTATTTATAGGGTGTTCTATATAGTCTCCTTTAGAGTAGGGGTAGGGAACATGGTTGTAGGGAGCTATATAATAGAATTTAGATGTTAATATGAATTGTGAGAGATGACAAGGGATGTGGGGATGCTGAGTTTATAGATTAGAACCTCAAGCATAGGGAAATGAATGGATTAGATAGAAATTAATTTTTACACAAGAAATGTGGCTTCTTTTCACCAAGTCAACTCAATTGTCAGCTTGTTTTAAGTAAGGAATGAAGTGAAACCAGATTACTTGAGCAGATCTCAAGGTTATTAGAGGAATGTTAGTTATATGATTTCACGGGGGAAAAGGAAAGGGAAGTTAGTCATGTTTCCTTGTTGTATTGCCAGCCAACTACCAAGGTGCCAACTTATACATGCTATAGGTCCTTCTTTTGATAAACCAAATGGTAATACCATTTTTACTTCTGCAGTCTCGCACTACCTACCCAGCCTAACCATCCTAACATTTTTCTTCACTTGAATTGAGTGGACTTGAATTAGCAAACCCTCAATGTGCTCTTTTTCTTTTTGAATGCTCTCCTATCTAGATCTACCCTTATTTCTTCCAAGGGCCCAGATTAATCAATTGGGCTCCTTTGATTCTCTATCTATCCAAAATCTGCCAAGATTAGGCTGTTTGGACAGATTATTCTTTCTCTATACATTGCAACAGAAAATTGAAACCTAGGGAGACCAAGATTAAACTATTTGGACCTCCCCTTGGATGAACTCTACAAAAATTGAAAGATTATTCAAAAATTGGAATGCAGTGGATGAACTTTAAGTTGTTTTCTCTTATGACTTGCTTCTTTGGTGTCTGTCAGCAAATATGGAGCATTGCAGCTGCAAAGTATGACATATTTGGCTTGTAAAAATGTCAATCATGAACTATGAGTAACCTGCTGCAGCAGGAGGCTAACAGGTACCACAACATAAAAGGACACTTACATTAGTCTCACCCCCTCTATCTCTATCCTCTTTCAAATTCAGCTTCATTGGTGTCTCTCTCTCTGACTCCCCTATGTTGTCTAAATGATTGTGTCTTTACAATGTACTTTGGTCATACGTTTTTCTCCTGACACTTGTACGTTAGGGGGAAATATGTTATCATAAAAAAATTGATCATCTAGCCTAATTTACTAGATGGATCGAAGTACACCATGTAAAGCCAATTTTACCATAGTAAAATTGCTTTCACTGTGAGAAATTACCTAATAAACCACCTTTGTTAAGTAATTTATAGCTAAACACATGAAGAATAATTAAATAAATCACTATTTATTTTATTTTCTTCTAGGAATAAGTAATTAAACCATTTTATTATTATTATTCCTTGTCAAATTTGACCCAATCATGAAAATAAACAGATAAATAATTATTTATCTTATTTTTCTCTAAGAATAATTAATTAATCACTAATTGATTATTATTCGTTGTTAAATTTGACTAAATCCCTTAGGAATAATTAAATAAATCCTTATTTGTTTATTATTCCTTAACTAATTCCTTGAGATGATAAATAAATCATTTATTTATTTATATTTCTAAATAAAAGTTTAAAATACTTTTCCCTCCTAACCAAATATAATAAAATATTCCAAGTGGTTATTCCAAGAATGGGATCAATAATATTTTATTATTTCTCATTATTCGAGGATAACTCAATATTTTGTTATAAATAGAAGGGTTTTCCATTCATTATTCACTTTTTATTATTTTAATGGTTCCACTCACTGTTGTAATTCTGATTATTTTCATTGTTGCACACCATATTTTTGCTAGGTTTTCGCATTATAGAGGAGAGAGACTCTACACAAGTTGAATACATTTGAGGATAGCCAAGAACTCATCCCATAGAGGGGGACTTATAACATTTATCTGTTCTCTTCATAGGTGTTATAATAAAATTATTCTTTACATATCTGGTTTCCATTGGATGATTGGAGCTATTATTCTTTCTTTTTGTTGTTTAATTATGATTGTGGCATAGATCCGGACTTTGGCAGGTTTTGTTTCTATCAGTTGCCACAGATCTACAATGTTTAGCAGCCATTTATATTGTTGAGATTGTTTTTCATCCACAATCTTAAGTGGGTTATTTTCGTACAACTTTGAGAAGAGAACACTACCACAAGAAGAATCCACAGGAACCTTCTCAGATTTTAGGTGAGAAGAATCCACAAGAACTTTCTTCTAGTGAAGTTCCTATTCATCTTCCTTTATATATTGATGATAACTTTTTACTTTTAGATTGGTATAAAGACATAGTGCATTTTCTTTGTGATGTTGAGTATGCTCTTGAATTAACAAATAATCAATGTAGATCTCTTAGACTCAAGGCCATGAAGTATTGTATAATAAATGCAAATTTTTATTGGAAGGACCCTTTAAATATGCTCTTATTTTGTTTGATTGAGATTGAAACTGGAGTAATTGAGTAATTTCATGAAGGCATTTGTAGAGGACATTATTCTTGGAAAGAAACTACATATAAAATTTTGAGAGCAGGTTTCTATTGGCCCAAATCTTTTGCATAGGTTGGAGAAAATGTCAAGAGTTGTATCCCATGTTAGATATTTGCTGGAATATAGAGGCTAGAAACTCTTCTTCTTGATCCAGTTTCAATTGAAGCTCCTTTCTTACAATGGGGATTAGATTTTGTAGGTTAAATAGTTTCGTCTTCCTGCAATAAACATAGATGGATATCAACAACAACTGATTATTTCACAAAGTGGGTAGAATCAATTGTTGTTAAGAATGAAACCAATACAGTGGTGATAAATTCATTGAAGAAAATATTTTTTCCAGATTTAGTTTCCCAAGACAAATTGTTACAGATAATACTCAATATTTCAACAGTGTTAAAACGATATAATTTTGTCATAAATATCATATTTCATTACATCATTGTACACCTTATTCTCAATAAGGTAATGGGTTGGAAAAATCGTCAAATAAAAGTCAGATTAAAGTCATTAAGAAAGCATTAGTAGATCACAAAAGGAGTTGGGGCAGTCATCTCAAATATGCAGTATGGGAAAACAGAGTTTCACCTAAAATATATACTCATAAATATCCTTTTCAACTTGTATATGGAATTGAAGAAATTTTCCCTACAAAGTTAGCATTTCCAGTTATGATTCTTTTACAAGATTCATACGAAGAAGATGATGATTTTTCAAGAACGATCAATCAGATCAGCGAGTTGAATCAACACAGAGATGAAGTTCAACATACACTATGATAGTATCAAGACAAAATTAAGAGTTTGTTTGATAGGAAGGCTAGAGAAAGAGAATTTAGACAAGGATACCTAGTGCTGAGATAGGATGCTAGAAGAGAGGAAGAAGGAAAGCATGGAAAGTTTGATAATTTATGGTTGGGACCTTTCAACATTGCATAAGTGAAGGGTAACAATACATTCATTTTACGAAAAATGGAAGCAAAGTATTCTTCATTGCCAGTCAATAGGAAATACCTCAAGCATTATATTCAGTATTAAATGTTTGAAATAATCATAAATGTAAATTTCTGGTGTTATTTAAATTTTAGAAGTAAGTGTGATTTTCACAAAAAAGACTCCATAGCCCAAGGAGAAGGCACATGGATCTACAAGTTCTCTGCATCCCATAGGGAAGCAGTCCCCACATGGAGTTGATGTTATAACTTATTTTTACCTTATTAATATTTTGTAGTTTTTCCCTTATATTCAAAATTAAAAAAAATTAAAAAAATAGAGAAAAAGAAAAAAATAGGAAAAGAAATAAAAGAATGAAAAGAAAAGAGAATAAAAAAAAAGTCAAAAGGAAGAATCAAAGGGATAGAAAAAAATAAATCCCAATAAGAGCATACACGTTTAAATGTTGCTTATTATAGTTTATTGTATTTCATATCTTTATATAATAAATCAAATTGATGTGGTCGTCATCTGTCAATAATTAATGAAGGCGCAATACTCAATGGTTAATATTGGTTCCACTCGAATCAACGAACCCCAATTAGTAGTAGGACCCCCTGCATTCCTGAACAATAATGAGGGGGGGGGGGGTCCACAAAGTAGATTCCATATATTCTCTTTCCCTACTTGGAAGCCCAACAACAATTGTGGCCCCTGTCTGTTCAATACCACTTGCCATGCCACCCTTCTCACAAACCACTCTCTCGCATTCATGTTTCCCGGCATCCATACTTCCTGTTATTTTCACCATTCACGAACATCCTGCTATATTTAGCCAATGATATCCCTCCTGTTAAAACTAGAAATATTTAATTTTTCCTTAGTGTAAGTGTTTAGGCATAAAGTTGATTGAAATCAAAATATATTCTAATACACCCTCCATGCCAAAATTTTAAAATTTTATAAAACACCTACCAACCATAATCTGACAATTGTTGAAAATCTAGTCTAATGGTTGTAATAACTCATCAGGTCCAAAATTAAGACGTTTCTAAACATGCCTTCCAAGCCCCGATACCACTTGAGACTGTGATGTGATCTAATTTGATGGTGCTCATTCATATCAGGTTGGAAGGTGCATGTTGGTTAATGCCCCTTTACTGACCTGATGAGATCAAACTATACGTTCTTAAATGAATTAACAACAATCATGCAATATTGGGTGAAAACCTCCAAGTAAGTTAATTGTAAACCTTGAACCAATGGATGTGACACAACTCACATTTCGTGGTTTCATTTAACATGATTTATTTTTTCTCAATAAAAATGTGGAAATTAATGAGTAGATTCAAAATTGCTAATGAAATTTACTAAATCACAAGACTTGAAGCTACTCTACTAATATGTGGAAGTTAATTAACCATCTAGAATAGAAATCATAGATATGTAACAGGAAACATCACACATGAAAAAAAAAATTATTTAGGGGAAAGGAACTTCTCAAAACCTCTTCTTAGATGTATTGCATTAATCAGAGAATAGAGATTAAACACATATGCTTTCTCAAGCTTGATCACACCCTGTAAGTGTATAGTCTATCCCTCTGCCTGACTGAATGACTCTAGCCAACATTTAGCCAATTTTCAATCCCAACAAGCTCTTATTTCCTTGTGTTGTTCCTCCAAGAATTGGCCCCTATTATTTAGGAATTTCCCACTATTGAATTGCTCGATTCCTATGGGTCCTTCCTTTGATTGCATGCACCACATGCACACATGTGAATATGCTACAACTGACACTACACTTCCCTGGAATCTCCATATCAACTAGGTAACACGAATTATTTTTATGAAAAAATTATTTTGGGTTGGTTAATCAGTTAACTATTTGATCACTGAGTATGGTTAGAGTTCCACTTCCACAACTTGACCTTCACTGGTTCTTTTGACAGTTAGAACTAGTTTAACTAACAATAACTCAAATTAACTAAAATAGATTGTTACGAATTAGCAATCAAACATACTAAACTGAAATCATGCTTTCCCAACTTGAATTAACTGATTTAACTAAGTGACAAGTGCGATGTCACCCCAGTTAACTACCTCCAAGATTTTTGCTAAAATAGAAATTTGAATTTTCTCTAGTTTGACCAAGGAAAAGTCAAATTGAGATTTTCCTGCTCCATTTCCAACACTCCCTCTTAGCAAGAAAGGGATTATCAATCACACCTATCCTGGACCTAAGGAACTCAAACTTCCCCCTTGACAAGGACTTTGTCAAAATATCAACAACTTATTCCTTTGTTAGAATGTACTACAACAACATAATCCAACTTTGTACACGATGTTGTTGATGGTGATAGCGTATATCAATATACTTGGAACGATCATGAAAAAAAATATTTTTCAGAAAGTTTGATGCAAATTTGATTATCACAGTAAATCACGGTTCGATCCATCCTCTGAACAAACAAGCCAACAAGTATCTTTCTCATCTAGATCGCCACACATGATGCTTGATTTTCATCCATGCATTTTTCTTATACTGAGTTGAGTGCCACAAATCTTTTCTTCTTGTTGTACGAAGAAACTGTTGCAAACCCAACAATGAAATTCCACCTAATGTACTCTTCTGGTCCGATGGACTTCCCGCCTAATCTGCATTTGTGAATCCACATAGATTCACTCCCTTTGTCCATATGTACCATAGTCCAAACTGGGTAGTGCCTCTGAGGTACTGTAGAACATGCTTAGCTACCCTCCAAAATAGTTTGGTTGGCCTAACCATCGCTTGGCTCAACTGGTTGATTACAAAAAATATGTCTAGTCATGTGCTCACAAGATACATGAGGGAACCCACCAATTGCCAGTAAATAGCCGCATCCAGTTCCTCCCATGAAGTGGCATCCTCTTTCCTCTAGTTGGTTGCTAGAGGAGTCTCCATGGGTTTTCTCTTGTCCATGAGGAACCTTTGAAGTATCTCATTGGCATACTTCGCTTGAGAGACAAATAATTCCACATCACCATTCCATACTTCCAATCCATGCCCTTCATCTCAAACTCTCTTTAAAGGTCCTCCTTGCAATATCTGATCAGCTACTCATCACCATTCAAAATCAAGTCATAAACATATAAAAAAAATCAACAACTTACCTTCTACCAAAATATGATAGAGGTTTGCATCCGCTGCACTTTCTGTGAAGGACAAACTAGTGAGAAAGCTATCGATCCTAGTGTACCAAGTATGAGGTGCTTACTTATGACTATACAATGCTCGATTGAGTCTACACACATGAGACTCGATCAAAATTATTGAATCCTTCTGGTTTCTCGATATACACCTCCTCCTCAATAACTCCATTGAGGAATGCTATTTTCACATCCATTTGGTGGATCTTCCACCCCATCTATGCAACGAGAGCAAGGATTGATCTAATGGATGAGTGCCTTTCTACAAGAGAAAATTTGTCCTCATATTGAATCTCGTTAACCTCGGAGTATCCCTTGGCCAAAAATATGGTATTTTAGTTTTCTATGCTTATGTTTGTTGCATGCTTCACCTTGAAGATCCATCTTGAACCCATAACTAATTTGTCTGCTGATCTTGGGACCGCTTCCCAAACACTTTTCTTTACAATGGATTCATACTATTCCATCATTTCATCAAACCATACTGGTTGCTCTATTGCTTCCTTGAAATCGGATGGCTCAGTCTCTACTAGCTCATTTATTAGAGCCATATCGTTAGTGTACCGATATGGTGACCTTCTCTTCTTGCGTTGCCTTGAAGCCAACATTCTCCCTCCCATCCTGCAAAAGTATCTTAGCTTCCCTGGTTCTCTTCGTGTCTTCTCTAGATGGTTCTACTTGAGTGGTTGTCTCCTCTCTTTGCTCCTCAACTTGTGGTTGCTCCAAAACATCATGAGGCTCCTCGTTTAGAGATAAATTATCCTCTTGTGGTGGGATATTAAGCTCCCTCTCAAGAGAGAACTGTATGGCATTGTCTTCATCACATTTTGCACCCACTTTGGACAAATCTCATTCTAAGAGATGGAAAATACATACAATAGTTGTGAGGAGTTTCTGTGTAACCCATAGATACCCCTGACTCTATTGTTAGCTCTAGCTTCTTCCTTGATTCTTTGGAGACATGGTAGTAAATAGAGGCTCCAAAAATCCTAAAGTGAAACACATCTAGCTTCCTCCTCGAGAAATGCTCCTCTAGTGTAATCATGCCAAGAATTCGATGAGGACTCCTGTTCTGCAAATAGAAGGTTGCGTTGCATGCTTCATCCCACAAGTGCAGAGGTAGACTTTGGTCATGCAACATCACCCATGCTTCTCCCATAATGCTATGGTTCTTCCTCTTAGCCACCCCATTCTGTTGTGGGTTGTGGAATTCTATCAACTCTAGTCGAATGCCTTCTTTTTGCACATAAATTTTTAAAGTGATTCGACACGTACTCACCTCCATTATCGCTCCTGACAACCTTCACCTTCTTGGTCATTTATTTATCCACTAGTGCCTTGAACTCTAAGAACTTAGAGAAGGTCTCATCCTCATGAAGAAGATCCAACACTTCCACAAGAAGTCATCAATAAACAAGACTAAATATTTGTGCCTGGAAGTGGAGGCTATTGAGAAAGGTCCATAAACATCAGAGTGGATCCTTTCAAGGACTACATATTCTCTGTCGTCCTTATCATGGAAAGTAGCTCTTTGTACTTCCCTAAGGTACACCCTTTGCATGTATCCACCTGCTCTAGTGCTCCTTTGGGGAGGCCCGTGTCTATCTATTGCATGATCGTCAAAGCACAATGATGCAAATGGGCAAGTATTCTATGCCTAAGTTCACTGACATCACAGCTCTACACCTTCTCCACCTTTTTGCTCAATGCAAAAAAATCCTCCACATTTAACTTGTAGAGGTTCTCACACGAACCTTTATCTTCTTCACCTATCCCATGGCTATGTGTCTCAGGAATTCCTTTCCTTTGTTGAATATCACATCATAGCCACGATCTTCCAAAACTACAACGGAGACAATAGTCTTCTTTAGACCTAGAACAAACATCACATCCTTGAGTCTAAGAGGGGACCCTAACTCCCTCTGAAAGGTGACTATCCCAATCCTGGTCATGCTATACCTTCCATCATCTCCCATCTCTATGTGCATATGGACATCCTTCTCCTCAAAATCATTGAAAAAATCCTTTTTCCCTGTCATATGGAATGAGGCACCATTATCTAGGTACCTCACACTCCCCATCAATGTGTTGGACATGCATGAAATGAAAGTAAAGTCAAGCTCAAACTGTGAATCCAAGGCTTCACCTACCACTCCTCCTGATGTCTTCTTTCTTGTCTCCTTATATGGACACTTCATGGTATAGTTCCTGAATAAATGACAGTGGAAGCACTTGATTTTGGTAGATTCTGATTTGGATTGGGATTTCTTCCCTTTCCCTTTCTTTTCCTTTCCAGCCAAGGAACAATTCTCTTCATCCTCACCCATGGATGAAGTTTCATGTCTGGTATTCTGACTAATTTTCTCTTGCACCAAATCATACCATAGGCATTCATAAATTGGTAGTTTCTCCCTCCCATTGAACGAATCTTGGTAGTCGTGTCAACTCTTAGGAAGGCCTAAAAGGGCTACGCTTACCAATTCATCCTCTAATAGAGTAACACCAACATAACCAAGTTCATCATGACATTGTGTGAACCTACTCAGGTAATGTGGAATATTCTCGTTCTTTTGAATCTTGATATTTTGAAGTTTTTCCTTGAGCACCAACTTCCTTTGGTCACTACTATTCTGGAACAGATCTATCAATTCTTTCCACATTGCATATAGAGTTTGTTTCACGTGGATATTAGAGAAAATATGGTCTTGTACTTCCTCCAATAAGATCCTCCTCACCTTGGCTACACACTTCTTCAATTTTGTTAGATCCTGAGCATCATATGTTGTTGGTTTCAAAATATCATTCTCATGAATGCCTTCGACCCATTATATTCTAGAAATACCTCCATGTTGTCCTTCCATGAAACATAATTGGATCTTCCCTCAAGGGCATACTCGAGCCTTAGTCCATAGAAATTCATCCTTTTATCTTTGAAGAATTGATCCTGCAAATCTAATCCTCCTATAATAACAACATCAAAATCTCTGCTCTACAGTGAATATAGCTTTGATACCATGTAGAAAGTAATGTGTAGATTCAAAATTGTTCATGAAATTTACTAAATCACAAGACTTGAAGCTACTCTACTGATTTGTGGAAGTTAAGGCACCATCTAGAACACAAATCATAGACATGCAAAACGAAACATCACACATGCACATAGATTTATATAGGGGAAATAAATTTCTCAAAACTCATTTCTATATGTATTGCATTAATCAGAGAAAAGAGATCAAATGCATATGATTTCTCAAGCTTGAGCACACCCTACAAGTGTATAGTTTATCCTTCTACCTAACTCACTAAATATGTCCAACACTTAGCCAATTTTTAAGCCCTCCAAGCTCTTATTTACTTATGTTGTTCCTCCAGGAAATTGACACCTATTATTTAGGAATTCCCCCCTATTGAATTACTCATTTCCTATAGGTCCTTCCTATGAATGCATGCACCACCTGTATACATGGGAATATGCTACAACTCATAGTACACTGCCTTGGAATCTCCACATCAACTTGGTAACTCAAATTCTCCGCATGCACCAATTATTTTGGTTTGATTGATCAATTAATTGGTCGATCATTGAGTGTGGTTGAAGTTCCACTTCCATAACTTGACCTCACTAGTTCTTCTGACAATTAGAACTCATTAAACTGACATAACTCAAATTAACTGAAACATGTTACTACAAATTAGCAATCAAACATATTGAATTGAACTCAATCTTGTCGAAACCAAATTAACTAAAACATGTTTCTACAAATTAGAAATCAAACATAATGAATTAAACTCAATCTTGCTTAAATAAAATTAACTAAGTTAACTGAGTGACAAGTTCCATGTCAGCCCAGTTAACTATCTCCAAGATAACTACTGAAATAGAAATATGAATTTTCTCTAGTTTGACCAAGGCAAAGTCAAACTAAGATTTTCTTGTTCCATTTTCAACCAAAAAGGAATGTGCTATAATGGTGTATTAACGCCACATTAAAAAATGTACCATGCACACCCTCCACCAAATTTAGTAGTTACATTCATGACCATAAGCCCCATATTCATCTACATGCAACCAAATCAGAGTCGAGTGGTTCCAATTTCAATAACACAATGAACCAAGACTTGAAACCCAATAAATTCCATCATAGAAATCCACGTAAGTACCTCAGGATGTCAACCCCTCAAATTATTTTCTTTTTGAAGTAATTTCAGAAAATTATTTATAAAGAAGGTGGAGGAATCATCTAAAGAAGCTTTTATAGATGAACTAGCTTAGTTAAAACATACCTTGGTTTAAAACACAAATATCCTTACCTTGAATAAAATCCTAGAACCCACCTCTAGAATCTCTCAGCAAGACAAATATTTAGTTAATTTAGGAGTCCTGAGAGACACCCTACTCACTACCCACTTCGAACAAGATGCCATCATACTTCTAGCTAGATTTTTTATTTCTGAAACTAGAGACATCATTTCTCCTGTAACTAACTAGGACTTCCTAGAATTGTCTGCATCAGGATTTGCTAAAATTTTTAACTTACCCTCAAAAGGTGTATATATTTAAAAGAAACAATTTGATGAATATTTTATGACCTGGGTTGAGAACGAAAATCTAAAGTTTTTTCAAAATCTACCTAAAACTCCCTCTTAAAAACAAGTAGTGGAATTATTCACCCTAACTAGTCTACTGAAACCCTTCTTTCAAACAATGGCATCCCTCCTAGCGGTAATTATAGGGCTCTCAAATGATTTGGATATGGATGATATGATTTTTATCATTCTTACACTAACACTTTTAAACCCTCATAAAGTCATTATTAATTTCTCAAGGTATTTGGCTCAAAATGTAATTTAGATTTTAGCACAACTGCCCCCTTCAAGTTTTGCATACGTTGTTCTTAATTGGTGAATTTGATTCTTTTCAATTATGCTGCATATTTCACTTCAACACAATTACTGGAAAAAAACCAAGATAAGGAAGGGAGAGAAAAGAATATTTGCATGTGGACTGAAACTCTATATCCAGGATGGATACTAGGGCTTTATGTCCAATATATCAAACATTTTCTTTTTACCTCCAGGTCAAATTGTCGGGGGAAATGCTAGATAAAATATCATAGGAGGCTAGAAAATATTTGTGGTTGACTAAATAATATAGCATTGGTCACTAGTTTCTCTTTCTAGATTACTCATTTATTAAAACCTACGATTTTGAGAAGGAGCCCTACTTTCTCCCAAAACTTATCACTCGACATATCTTTGCATACGAGGCATTAAGAGAACTACTTTATGTAAATGAATCTCATTTTGTTTCTAAAAACAAGAAGGCACATTTTAGCTTTCCTTACAATTTTTTCTCTTTAATCACTAGAAATAAGATAATGATTGACATAATTAAAAAAAAAAATGTTATCCTTCTGTTTGGAAAATATGTTTGCTGGAAATATGATATTTATGGTATTATTTCTAGTCTTGAGAAATAAGATGGTTTGTCTATTTAAGCTCATGAATCAAGAATAGATATTGAACAATTTGCTAATGTGTTTCCTTTGCCTTAGAATATGAAAAATAAAGCAAATATGTAGGTAGCTCAAGAGAAGAAAAATCATGAAATTCAAACAGAGGAAGAGTCAAATAAAGAAAATATTGTCTTGAATATTCAAGTTAATGGTCCAAATCCCAGTCAATCCATAGCTAAAACAACTGATAATTCCTTGAAGAGAAATATAGATGTGTTACAAATTGCTATAATATGTTTTCATTGATGGAAAAGATAATGAAGATGAAGGAAAAATTAGAAAAGGTTTCCATCAGAATGGAGATAAGCACAAGCATGGAAAAGGAAAAGAATGATTAAAATGCAGATAATTTGGAGCCATTTTTGGTATAACAGATCATCTCAGTATCTTTTGTAACTTGCTTAGTGGGATGGAGCTCTAAAAGAGCTTCCCAGTGGTATATAGAGGTTTGAAAATGGCCTCCTAGATCATAAGTTATTATCAATCAAAGATATGAGGCCCAAAAATTCAAAGGTTGCAGACTTAAATTAGTGTAGGGTCAAATTTGGTGAAATTATAGTGGAGCCTTGGTGGAGTTGATATTGACGAAAACATGGCCAACAACACAATAGTATAACTAGAGTTATTTGGTGCTCTTTTTTTGGCACGAGGAGCATGCAGGGATATTCCACAGCCACATCATCTCGGGAGGACTTCCATGGAAGAACCAAAGGTGCATACAGAGTTTGAAGCCTAAGATGACATAAGACTGGGGGGAGTCAGTAGGTGGGCAAGCATGTTGACTGGAAAAGTTGAGAGCGAGATTTCCCCACAAGACAACTCACCCCGAGAGACCTTACCCAAAAGTATGAAGTTGTGCTTAGAGATGAAGCTCTAAGATGACACACAACCAGGAAATGTGGCGCAAGAAGTAGTGAAGAGTATTGGCCCGAACCCTTTAAAAATTTTAATAAAGAAATTGTTGAAAATCAAAGGCTTAGGAAACCTTATGCCTTCATAATCAACACATGATGGATGACCCTAGGCATAATTGCATTGGATCGTATAGGAAACATGATAGATACAGTGGCATGATGATGTCAACATGATTTCAGCACATGGGTGACATGTTTCATGTGTTTTCAACACTTTCAACTGCCCAAGTGGGCCAAATCTAAGTGACACATGGCACCACTCAAAATTCACCACATGACATTGGTGACCTAAGCATGAAATCATCATGGAAGGGATTACATGAAAGGTTTATAAGTCATACGTGAATGTGTCTCTAGGATGAATAGGATCTAGAACATGGTGGCACCACAGGTGGAAATACAACTCACCCTAACAAGTTTTTGATTGGTCCACAAGTTCAGCAGAGGTCTTACAGGGAAATTTGATCACAGAGAAGGGACCGTAGAGGTAAAAATAAGAGAACAATGTAGGTCGGTCTGGGATGAATAGGCTCTGGGATAGGTGGAGTACATTATGGGAGTTATAGTTGGAGTCACACAACCAATAACGAGAGGTCATGGGACATATCATCTTGGATGCACTGCTCCGGAAGAAAATTATATGGCACAAAAGAGGAATCTCCAAGATGACGAGGCTCCAGGACATGAAAACATATATATTCAGAGCTCAAATACCAATGGTTAAGACACATTTGGCAACAGTGGACCAACATGACACATAATCCTGGAGGCCCAACCTCAGAGGTGTTTTCAAAGGTGTTCTAGGAAAATAAAGTCATGAGCTAAATAATGGGACCACACTAGATTCTATGTAGATGGAAAGCCATGGGGGCAAAAGGTTCACACAAATTTATTAATACATTAGGGGCTATAATGCGATGGGCCTAGTGGAGTTATGTTTTGGTAGTGTTAAATGCTTGAGCCTATATTTGAAGGCTTAAGTATGAATAGGTTCACAACACTAAAATTTTGTGTTTATGCCATATGAAACAAAGCACTAAAATTGATATAAAATAGGCTTGGATGGGTTGGAAACAATTTGGTGAACGATAGATAGTTTAGATGCAGAATTAGAAAAATAACTAAATTTGGAGTTAGCTAGATTTACAATAGCTCTTCTAAAGCCCGATAAAAATTCCAAAAGAACAAAATTAAGCTTTAGCCGAGTTTTTCTTACAGATATTGGTAAGAATAATTAGAAGATTTAATATAAGTACAACAAAGGCTAAAGAAATGGGTTTTTGGATGATATTGAGCTAAACTTATCTCAAATTTCAATAATTCAAATTATCAACTCAAATTACTTTATAAGTAGAATCAGTTGAGGAAGGTTGCAAAATTTTGTTAATGGTGTTGGCTAGTGAATTGATCAATGATCAAAGATTATTGAAGGTGAGAGGAAATTATTTGTTTATATAAGAAAGTGGCCTTCATGATTTGAGTATGAAATATGAATCATCGAGGTCAAGCTAATGGTATCTCGCATATCAGTGATTGTAACTCCTTCAAGTAGTAATTAGTATTAGGGTTTGGAGCTCCTTTCAATAGTAGCTGATAAAATTAGGAGGTGTAGCTCCTTTTAGTTGTCGCTGATAAATCGACTAGTAGTTTCCTTCTGGTTGAATCCATAAAACTTTGTAACAACAAGTGGAAGCTTTCCTTTGCAAAGTAAATCTATGAGAAGTTTGAAAACATTATTTGTCCTGGTTGAGTCCTTGTGATTGTTTCTTATCATGAATTATATGAATTGTTTTTGAACTCGTCATTGGTATCCTTGTATCTTTTACAAGTGAAATACATTGCTCAAATTCCTACAATACTCATTCACCCCCCCATTAGTATTTCCTGATTTCTAACAATTAGTGTCAAAGCGAACGAGGTTAGTTTAGACTAGTTTAATAGATTGAAGAAAGATAAAGAATGATGGAAATCCATGAAGGAGGATACACCAACAAGGCCCCTACGTTTAATGGAACAAACTATGTTCTTTGGAATGTAAGGATGAAGACCAATATTCAATCACTTGGAGTTGATGTATGGGATGTAGTGGAAGAAGAATATCAAAAGCCTCCAACTGTAATTACTAAAGTTCAAAATATGGAGTTTACATGTAATTTGAGATTTATGAATGCCCTACTTTCTGGCCTACTTGAATCATAACTAGTCAAGTTCATGGATTTATCTAATGCAAAAGCTATTTGGGACAAGATGAGAAGCTTCTATGAAGGTGATAGCTAGGTAAAGCAAGCCAAACTTTAAGGTTTTAGAATAAAATTTGAGTCTTTGAATATACATGATGATGAATATGTTGCAAATTAATTTCTAAGAGTTGATGAAGCTGTGAAAACTATAAGAGGTCTTGATGAGAAATTATAAGATCTTGTAGTAGTTCAAAAATTGTTGAAATACATATGCTTTCTCAAGATTAAGCACACCCTGGAAGTGTATAGTCTATCCCTCTGCCTGACTGTTTGACTCTGGCCAATATTTAGCCAATTTTTAAGCCCTCCAAGCTCTTATTTCCTTGCGTTGTTCCTCCAAGAATTGGCCCCTATTATTTAGGAATTTCCCACTATTGAATTGCTCAATTCCTATGGGTCCTTCCTTTAACTGCATGCATGACATGTACACATGTGAATATGATACAACTCATAATACACTTCCTTGGAATCTCCATATCGACTGGGTAACTCAAATTCTTTGCATGCAAAAATTATCTTGGGTTGATCGATTAGTTAACTATTTGATCACTGAGTGTGGTTAGAGTTCCACTTCCACAACTTGACCTTCGTTGGTTCTTCTGATAGTTAGAACTAGTTTAACTGAAAATAACTCAAATTAACTTAAATAGATTACTACAAATTAGCAATCAAACATATTGCCATGAAATCATGCTTGCCCAACTCAAATTAACTGAGTTAACTGAGTGACAAGTGTGATTTCACCTCAGTTAACTACCTCCAATATTTTTGCTGAAATAGAAATTTGAATTTTCTCTAGTTTGACCAAGGTAAAGTCAAATTGAGATTCTCTTGAGTCTTGCTCAATTTCCAACACTTCCTCTTAGCAAGAAAGGGATTATCAAACACCCCTATCCTGGACCTAAGGAACTCGAACTTCCCTCTTGACAAGGCCTTTGTCAAAATATCAACATCTTATACCTTTGTTAGAATGTACTACAACAACATAATCCGACTCTGTGCAGAATCTTGTTGATGGTGATACTGTATATCAATATGCTTGGAATGATCATGAAAAAAATGATTTTTCAGAGAGTTTGATGCAACTCTGATTATCAAAGTAAATCATAGTTCGATCCATCATCTAAACAAACAAGCCAACAAGTATCTTTCTCATCTAGATCGCCTCACATGATGCTTGAATTTCATCAATGCATTTTGCTTATACCGGGCTGAGTGCCACATATCGTTTCTTCTTGTTGCATGAAGAAACTGTTGCAAACTCAACATTGAAATTCCACCTAATGTACTCTTCTGGTCCGATGGAATTCCTGCCTAATCTTCATTTCTGAATCCACATAGATTCACTCCCTTTGTCCATATGTCCAAACTAGGTAGTGCCTCTAAGGTACCATAGAACATGCTTAGCTATCGTCCAAAATAGTATGGTTAGCCCAACCATCACTGAACCCACCAATTAACAGTAAATAGTTGCATCCACTTCCTCCCGTGAAGTGGCATCCTCTTTCCTCCAGTTGGTTGCTAGAGGAGGCTCCATGGGTTTGCACCTGTCCATGCAAAACCTTTGAAGTATCTCGTTGGCATACTTACCTTGAGAGACAAACAATTCCCCATCACCTTTCCATACTACCAATCCATGCCCTTCATCTCAAACTCTCTTTAAATTTTCTCCTTGCAATATTTGATCAACTATTCATCATCATTCAAAATAAAGTCATAAACATATAAAAAAAATCAACAATTTACCTTCTACCAAAATATGATAGAGGTTTACGTCTGCGTCACTTTTTGTGAAGTACAAACTGGTGAGAAAGCTATCGATCCTAGTGTACCAAGTGTGAGGTGCTTACTTATGGCTATACAATTCTCGGTTGAGTCTAGACACATGAGACTCTCGACCAAAATTATTGAATCCTTCTGGCTTCTCGATATACACCTCCTCATCAATAACTCCATTGAGGAACACTATTTTCACATCCACATGGTGGATCTTCCACCCCATCTATGCAACTAGAGCAAGGATTGATCTAAAGGATGAGTGCCTTTCTACAAGAGAAATTTGTCCTCATAGTGAACCCCGTTAACCTCAGAGTATCCCTTGGCCACAAATATGGCCTTGTAGTTTCCTATGCTTCTGTTTGCTGCATGCTTCACCTTGAAGATCCATCTTGAACCCATAACTGATATGTCTGCTGATCTTGGGACCACTTCCCAAACACTTTTCTTTACAATCGATTCATACTCTTCCAACATTTCATCATTCCATACTGGTTTCTCTACTACTTCCTTGAAATAGGATGGATCAGTCTCTACTAGCTCAGTCATTAGAGCCATGTCGCTAGTGTACTAATATGGCGACCTTCTCTTCCTGTGTTGATTTGAAGCGCAAATTCTCCCTCCCATTCTGCAAAAGTCTCTCAGCTTCCCTGGTTCTCTTCATGTCTTCTCTAGATGGTTCTACTTGAGTGGTTGTCTCCACTCTCTGCTCCTCAATTTGTGGTTTCTCCAAAACATCATGAGGCTCCTCATTTGGAGCTAAAATCTCCTCTTGTGATGGGATATTAAGTTCCCTCTTAAGAGAGCACTGTATGGTATTGTCTTCATCAAATTTTACACCCCCTTCGCACAAATCTCATTTTAAGGGATGGAAAATACATACGGTAGTTGTGGGGAGTTTCTGTCTAACCCACAAATACCCCCAACTCTATTGTTAGCTCTAGCTTCTTCCTTGATTCTTTGGAGACATGGCAGTAAATAAAGGCTCCAAAAATCCTGAAGTGCTACACATTTGGCTTCCTCCTCGAGAAATGCTCCTTTGGTGTAATCATGCCAAGAATTTGATGAGGACTTCAATTTTGCAAATAGAAGGTTGTGTTGCATGCTTCATCCCACAAGTGTAGAGGTAGGCTTTGGTCATGCAACATCACCCATGCTTCTCCCATAATGCTACGATTCGTCCTCTCAGCCACCCCATTCTATTGTGGGTTGTGGGGTTCTATCAACTCTAGCTGAATGCCTTCTTTTTGCACATAAATTTTTAAAGCCATTCGACATTTACTCACCTCAATTATCGCTCCTGATAGCATTCACCTTCTCGTTCGTTTCTTTCTCCACTAGTGCCTTCAACTCTAAGAACTTAGAGAAGGTCTCATCCTTCTTTCGCATGAAGAAGATCCAACACTTCCACAAGAAGTCATCAATAAAGATGACAAAATATTTGTGCCTAGAAGTGGAGGCTATTGAGAAAGGTCCATAAACATCAGAGTGGATCCTTTCAAGGACTACATATTCTCTATCATCCTAATCATGGAAAGTGGCTCTTATGTACTTCCCTAAGGTACACCCTTTGCATGTATCCACCTGATCTAGTGCTCCTTTGGGGAGGCCCGTGTCTATCTATTGCATGATCTTCAAAGCACAATGATGCAAATGGGCAAGTATTCTATTCCTAAGTTCACCGACATTGCAACTCTACACCTTCTCTGCCTTTGTGCTCAATGCAACACAATCCTCCACATTTAGCTTGTAGAGGTTCTCCACACGAACCCCAATCTTCTTCACATATCCAATGGCTATGTGTCTAAGGAATTCCTTTCCTTTGTTGAATATCACATCATAACCACTGTCTTCAAAAACTACAATGGAGACAATATTCTTCTTTAGACCTAGAACAAACATCACATCCTTGAGTTTGAGAGGGGGCCCTGATTCACTCTAAAAGGTGACTATCCCAATCCTGGTCATGCTATAACTTCCATCATCTCCCATCTCTATGTGCATATCGATATCCTTCTCCTTAAAATCACTGAAAAAATCTCTATTCCCCATCATATGAAATGAGGCACCATTGTCTTGGTACCACACTCTCCCCATCAATTTGTTGGTCATGCATGAAATGAGGGTAAATTCAAGATCAAAATGTGAAGCCAAAGTTTCACCTACCGCTCCTCATGATGTCTTCTTTCTTATCTTCTTATGTGGACACTTCATGGTATATTTCCCGAATTAATGATAGTGAAAGCACTTGATTCTGGACAAGTCTTTCTTCTTGTCCCCTTGGCTAGATTCTGCTTTGGATTGGGATTTCTTCCCTTTCCATTTCTTTTAATTTCTAGCCAAGTAATAGTTCTCTTCATCCTCGCCCATGGATGAAGTTTCATCTCTGGTATTCTGCCTAATTTCCTCCTGCACCAAATCAGACCATAGGCATTCATAAATTGGTAGTTTCTCCCTCCCATTCAATGAAACTTGGTAATCTTGCCAGCTCTTAGGAAGGCCTAGAAGGGCTATGCTTACCAAGTCATCCTCTACTATAGTAACACCAACATGACCAAGTTCATCATGACATTGTGTGAACTTGCTCAGGTACTGTGGAATGGTCTCGTTCTTTTGAATCTTGATATTTTGAAGTTTTTCCTTGAGCACCAACTTCCTTTGGTCACTACTATTCTGGAAAAGATCTATCAATGCTTTCCACATTGCATATAGAGTCTTTTTCTCCTGGATATTAGAGAAAATATAGTCTTGTACTCCCTCCAATATGATCCTCCTCACCTTGGCTACACACTTCTTCCATTCTGCTAGATCCTAAGAATCATATGATGTTGGTTTCATAATATCATTATCAATGAATGCCTTCAACCCATTTTATTCCAGAAATAACTCCATGCGTTCCTTCCAAGAAACATAATTCGAGCTTCCCTCAAGGGCATACTTGAGCCTTAGTCCATATAAATCAATCCTTATATCTTTGAAGAATTGATCCTGCAAATTTGACCCTCCTATAATAACAACATCAAAATCTCTACTCTACAGTGAATCTAGCTTTGATACCATATAGGAATTAATGTGTAGATTCAAAATTGCTCATGAAAGTTACTAAATCACAAGACTTGAAGCTACTCTACTGATCTGTGGAAGTTAAGGCACCATCTAGAACACAAATCATAGAGATGCAAAAGGAAACATCACACATGAACATAGATTTATCTAGGGGAAATAAACTACTTAAAGCCCATTCCTATATGTATTGCATTAATCAGATAAAAGAGATGAAATACATATGATTTCTCAAGCTTGAGCACACCCTACAAGTGTATAGTTTATCCTTCTACCTAACTCACTAAATCTGGCCAACACTTAGCCAATTTTTAAGCCCTCCAAGCTCCTATTTACTTATGTTGTTCCTCGAGGAAATTGACACCTATTATTTAGGAATTCACCCCTAATTAGTTGCACATTTCCTATAGGTCCTTCCTTTGAATGCATGCACAACTTGTATACATGGGAATATGCTAAAACTCATAGTACACTGCCTTGGAATCGCCACATCAACTCGGTAACTCGAATTCTTTCCATGGACCAATTATTTTGGTATGATTGATCAATTAACTGGTTGATCACTGAGTGTGTTTGAAGTTCCACTTCCACAACTTGACCTCACTAGTTCTTCTGAAAATTAGAACTCGTTAAATTGACAATAACTCAAATTAACTGAAACATGTTGCTACAAATTAGCAATCAGACATACTAAATTGAACTTAATCTTGTTGAAATCAAATTAACTAAAACATGTTGCTATAAATTAGCAATCAAACATATTGAATTGATCTCAATCTTGTCAAAATCAAATTAACTAAATTAACTGAGTGACAATTTCCATGCTAGCTCAGTTAACTATCTCCAAGATTACTGTTGAAATAGAAATATGAATTTTCTCTAGTTTGACCAAGGAAAAATCAAATTGAGATTTTCTTGTTGAATTTTCAACAAAAAAGGAATGTGTTATAATGGTGTATTAATGCCACACTAAAAAATTTACCATGCACACCCTCCACCAAATTTAGTAGTTACATTCATGACCAGAAGCCCCATTTTCATCTGAATGCAACCAAATTAGAGTCAAGCGATTCCTTTTTCAATAACACAATGAACCAAGACTCGAAACCCAATAAATTCCATCATAGAAATTCATGTAAGCATCTCAGGATGTCAACCCCTCAAATTATTTTCTTTTTGAAGTACTTTCAGAAAATTACTTATAAAGATGGTGCAGGAATCATCTAAAGAAGCTTTTATAGATGAACAAGCTTAGTTAAAGCATACCTTGGTTTAAAACACAAATATCCTTACCTTGAATAAAATCATAGAAGCCATCTCTAGAATCTCTTAGGAAGACAAATATTTAGTTAAGTTAGGAGTCTTGAGAGCCACCCTACTCACTACCCACTTCGAACAAGATACCATCATACTTCTAGCTAGATTTTTTATTTCTGAAACTAGAGACATCATTTCTCCTATAACTAACCAAGTCTTCCTAGAATTGTCTGCATAAGGATTTGCTATAATTTTTAACTTACCCTAAAAAGGTGTACATATTTAAAAAAAAAAATTGATGAATATTTTATGACCTGAGTTAAGGACAAAAATCTAAAGTTTTTTCAGAATCTACTTAAAAATCCCTCTTAAAAACAAGCAATGGAATTATTCACCCTAACTAGTCTATTGAAACTCTTCTTTTAGATAGTGGCATCCTTTTGATAGTAATTATAGGGCTCTCAAATGATTTGGGGATGGATGATATGATTTTTATGATTATTACGCTAATAATTTTAAACCCTCATAAAGTCATTGTTAATTTCTCGAGGTATTTGGCTCAAAACGTAATTTATATTTCAGCACGACTGCCCCTTTCAAGTTTTGGATACATTGTTCTTACTTGGTGTATTTGATTGTTTTCAATTATCCTGCACATTTCACTTCAACATGATTATTGGAAAAAAACCAAGATAAGGAAGGGAGAGAAAACAATATTTGCATGTGGACTGAAACTCTACATCCAGGATGGATACTAGGGATTTATGTCCAATATATCGAAAATTTATCTTTTTACCTCTAGGTCAAATTGTTAGGGGAAACACTTGATAAAATATCAGAGGAGGCTAGAAGATTTTTGTGGCTGACTAAATAATATAGCATTGGTCACTAGTTCCTCTTTCTAGATTACTCAGTTATTAAAACCTACGATTTTGAGAAGGATCCCTATTGTCTCCCAAATTTTATCACTCCACATATCTTTGCAGACGAGGCATTAAGAGAACTACTTTATGTAAATGAATCTCATTTTGTTTCTAAAAATAAAAAGACACATTTTAGCTTTCCTTACAAAGTTTTCTCTTTAATCGCTAGAAATAAGATAATGATTGACATAATTGAAAAAAAAATTGTTATCCTTTTGTTTGGAAAAATATGTTTACTGGAAATATGATATGCATGGTATTATTTCTAGTCTCAAGAAATAAGATGGTTTGTCTATTTAAGCTCATGAAGCAAGAATATATATTGAACAATTTTCTAATGTGTTTCCTTTGCCTTAGAATAGGAAAAATCAAGCAGATATGCAGGTAGCTCAAGAGAAGACAAGTCATTAAACTCAAACAGAGGAAGAGTCAGATAAAGAAAATATTGTCGTGAATATTCAGGTTAATGGTCCAAATCCCAGTCAATCCATAGCTGCAACAATTGATAATTCCTTGAAGAGAAATATAGATGACTTAAAACTTGCTAGACTATGTTTTCATTGATGGAAAACATAATGAAGATGAAGGAAAAAGTACAAAAGGTTGCAAGCAGAATGGAGATTAGCACAGGTATGGAAAAGGAAAAGAATGATTAAAATTTAGATAATTTGGAACCATTTTTTGTATAACAGATCATCTCAATATCTTTTGTAACTTGCTTAGTGGGATAGAACTCTGAAAGTGCTTCCCAATGGTATATAGAAGTTTGAAAATGGCCTCCTGGATCATAAGTTATTATCAATCAAAGATATGAGGCCCAAGAATTCAAACGTTGCAGACTTAAATTAGTGTAGGGTCGAATTTGGTGAAATTATATTGGAGCCTTGGTGGAGCTGCTATTCAAGAAAACATGGCCAACAACACAATAGTGGAACTAGAGTTATTTGGTGCATTTTTTTTGGTGCGGGGAGCACGCGGGGAGGTTCCACAGTTACATCATCTCAGGGGGAATTTCGTGGAAGAACCAAAGGTGCATACAAAGTTTGAAGCCTAAGATGACATAAGATTGGGGGGAGTCAGCAGGTGGGAAGGCATGTTGACTGGAGAAGCTAAGAGTGAGAGTTCCCCATGAGACAACTCACCCTAAGAGACCTTCCCCGAAAGTATGAAGTTGTGCTTAGAGATGAACCTCTAAGATGACACACATCCAGGAAACATGGCGCAAGAAGTAGTGAAGAGTATTGGCCTGAACCCTTTAAAATTTTTAATAAAGAAATTGTTGAAAATCAAAGGCCTAGGAAACCTTATGCCTTCATAATCAACACATGATGGATGACCCTAGGCATAATTGCATTGGATCGTATATGAAACATGACAGATACAGTGGCATGATGATGTCAACATGATGTCAGCACAAGGGTGACATGTGTCATGTGTTTTCAGCACTTTCAGGTGCCCAAGTGGGCAAAATCCGAGTGACACATGGCACCACTCAAAATTCACCACATGACATTGGTGACCTAAGCTTGAAGTCATCATGGAAGGGATTATGTGGAAGGTTTATAAGGGATACATGAATGTCTCTCCAAGATGAATAGGATCTAGAACATGGTGGCACCACAGGTGGAAATACAACTCACCCTAACAAGTTGTTGATTGGTCCATAAGTTCAGCAAAGGTCTCATAGGGACATTTGATCATAGAGAAGGGACCCTAGAGGTAACAATAAGAGCACAATGTAGGTCAGTCTGGGATGAGTAGGCTCTAGGATAGGTGGAGTACATGATGGGAGTTATAGTTGGATTTGCACAACCAATAATGAGAGCTCATGGGATAATCATCCTGGATGCACTGCCATGGAAGAAAATTAAATGTCACAAGAGAGGAAGCTCCAAGATGACAAGACTCCAGGACACGAAAACATATATATTCAGAGCTCAAATACCAATGGTTAAGACACATTTGGCAACAGTGGACCCACAGGACACATAATCTCGAAGGTCCAACCTCAGAGGTGTTTTCAAAGGTGTGTGAGGAAAATAAAGTCGGGAGCTAAAGAATGGGACCACACTAGGTTCTATGTAGATGGAAAGCCGTGGGGGAAAAATGTTCACAAAAATTTATTAATACATTAGGGGCTATAGTGCGATGGGCCTAGCGGAGTTATGTTTTGGTAGTGTTAAGCGCTTGGGCCTATATTTGAAGGCTTAAGTATGAACAGGTTGGCAACACTAAAATTTGGTGTTTATGCCATACAAAACAAGGCACTAAAATTGATATAAAACAGGCCTGGATGGTTTGGAAACAATTTAGCGAACGATAGATAGTTTAGAGGAAGAATTAGCAAAATAACTAAATTTGGAGTTAGCTAGATTTACAATAGATTTGCTAAAGCCTGATAAAAATTCCAGAATAACAAAATTAAGTAGTTTAGCCTATTTTTTCTTACAGATATAGGTAATAATAATTAGAAGACCTAATAGAAGTATGATAAAGGCTAAAGAAATGGGTTTTTGCATGATATTGATCTAAACTTAACTGAAATTATCAACTCAAATTACTTTATAAGTAGAATTGGTTGAGGAAGGTTGCAAAATTCTGTTAGTGGTGTTGGTGTGGCTAGTGAGTTGATCAATGATCAAAGATTATTGAAGGTGAGAGGAAATTATTTGTTTATGTAAGAAAGCGGCCTTCATGATTTGAGTATGAAATATGAATCATCGAGGTCAAGCTAATGGTATCTTGCATATCAGTGATTGTAACTCCTTGAAGTAGTAATTAGTATTAGGGTTTGGAGCTCCTTTCAATAGTAGCTGATAAAATTAGGAGTTGTAGCTCCTTTTAGTTGTAGCTGATAAATCGACTAGTAGTTTCCTTTTGGTTGTATCCCTATAACTTTGTAACAACAAGTGGAAGCTTTCCTTTGTGAAGTAAATTGATGAGAAGTTTGAAAAAATTATTTGTCCTGGTTGAGTTCTTGTGATTTTTTCTTATCATGACTCATATGAATTGTTGTTGAACTCATCATTGGTGTCCTCGTATCTTTTACAAGTGAGATAAATTGTTCAAATTCCTACAATACTCATTCACCCCCCCAATTAGTATTTCCTGGTTTCTAACAATTAGTATCAGAGCGAACGAGGTTACTTTAGTCCAGTTTAATAGATGGAAGAAAGATAAAGGACCATGGAAATCCATGAAGGAGGATACACCAACAAGGCCCCTATGTTCAATGGAACAAACTATGTTCCTTAGAATGTAAGGATGAACAAATATATGCAATCACTTGGAGTTGATGTATGGGATGTAGTGGAAGAAAAATATCAAAAGCCTCCAACTGTGATTACTAAATATCAAAAGATGGAGTTTACATGTGATTTGAGATTTATGAATGCCCTATTTGTTGGCCTACCTGAATCATAACTAGTCAAGGTCATGGATTTCTCTAATGCAAAAGCTATTTGGGACAACATGAGAAGCTTCTATGAAGGTGATAGCAAGGTAAAGGAGGCCAAACTTTAAGGTTTTAGAATGAAATTTGAGTCTTTGAAGATACATGATGATGAATATGTTGAAAAATAATTTCTAAGAGTTGATGAAGCTGTGAAAACCTATAAGAGGTATTGATGAGAAATTATAAGATCTTGTAGTAGTTCAAAAATTGTTGAAATACATATGCTTTCTCAAGCTTGAGCATACCCTGCAAGTGTATAGTCTATCCCTCTGCCTGAATGACTGACTCTGGCCAACATTTAGCCAATTCTCAAGCTCTCCAAGCTCTTATTTCCTTGCGTTGTTGCTCCAACAATTGGCCCCTATTATTTAGGAATTTCCACTATTGAATTGCTCAATTCCTATGGGTCCTTCCTTTGACTGCATGCACCACATGTACACTTGTGAATATGCTACAATTGATCGTACGCTTCCTTGGAATCTCCATATCAACTGGGTAACTCGAATTCTTTGCATGAAAAAAATATTTTGGGTTGATTGATCACTTAACTATTTGATCACTGAGTGTGGCTGGAGTTCCACTTTCGCAACTTGACCTTTGCTGGTTCTTCTGATAGTTAGAACTAGTTTAACTAAGAATAACTCAAATTAACTGAAATAGATTGCTACAAATTAGCAATAAAACATACTGAACTGAAATCATTCTTGCCCAACTTGAATCAACTGAGTTAACTTAGTGACAAGTGCGATGTCACCTCAGTTAACTACCTCCAAGATTTTTTCTAGAATAGAAATTTGAATTTTCATTAGTTTGACCAAGGAAATGTCAAATTGAGATTTTCTTGCTCCATTTCAAACTCTCCCTCTTAGCAACAATTGGATTATCAATCACCCCTATCTTGGACCTAAGGAACTCGAACTTCTCTCTTGACAAGGCCTTTGTCAAAATACCAACATCTCATTCCTTTGTTAGAATGTACTACAACAACATAGTCCAAATCTATACAAAATATTCTTAATGGTGATACCGTATATCAATATGCTTGGAACGATCATGAAAAAAATTAATTTTCAGAGAGTTTGATGCAACTTTGATTGTCATAGTAAATCACAGTTCGATCCATCATTTGAACAAACAAGCCGACAAGTATCTTTCTCATCTAAATCGCCTCACATGATGCTTGATTTTCATCCATGCATTTTTATTATATTGATATGAGTGCCACAAATATTTTCTTCTTGTTGTACGAAGAAACTATTGCAAACCCAACATTGAAATTCCACCTAATGTACTCTTCTAGTCCAATGGACTTCCCACCTGATATGCATTTGTGAATCCACATAGATTCACTCCCTTTGTCCATATGTACCATAGTCAAAACTAGGTAATGCCTCTGAGGTATCGTAGAACATGCTTAGCTGCCCTCCAAAATAGTTTGGTTGGCCTAACCATCTCTTGGATCAACTAGTTGACAACAAATAATATGTTTGTTCATGTGTCACAGGATACATGAGTGAACCCACCAATTGCTAGTAAATAGTCACATCCACTTCCTCCCATAAAATGGCATCCTCTTTGCTCCAGTTGGTCGCTAGAGGATTCTCCATGGGTTTGTACCTATCCATGCGGAACCTCTGAAGTATCTCGTTGGCATACTTACCTTGAGAGACAAACAATTCCCCATCACCTTTCCATACTTCCAATCCATGCCCTTCATCTCAAACTCTCTTTAAATTTCCTCCTTGCAATATCTGATCAGCTACTCATCACCATTCAAAATTAAGTCATAAACATATAAAACAAAAATCAACAATTTACCTTCTACCAAAATATGATAGAGGTTTGCATCCTCTTCACTTTTTGTGAAGTCCAAATTGGTGAGAAAGCTATTGATCCTAGTGTACCAAGCACGAGGTGCTTACTTGTGACTATAAATGCTTGGTTGAGTCTACACACATGAGACTCTCGAACAAAATTTTTGAATCCTTCTGGTTTCTTGATATACACCTCCTCCTCAATAACTCCATTGAGGAGTGTTATTTTCACACCCATGTGGTGGATCTTCCACCCCCTCTATGAAACTAGAGCAAGGATTCATCTAATGGATGAGTGCCTTTCTACAGGAGAAAATTTGTCCTCATAGTGAATCCCCTTAACCTCAAAGTACCCCTTGGCCACATATCAAGCCTTATAGTTATCTATGCTTCTGTTTGCTACATGCTTCACCTTGAAGATCTATCTTGAACCGATAACTAATTTGTCTGCTGATCTTGGGACTGCTTCCCAAACACTTTTCTTTACAATGGATTCATACTCTTCCATCATTTCATCAACCCATACTAGTTTTTCTACTGCTTGCTTGAAATAGGATGGTTCAATCTCTACTAGCTCAGTCATTAGAGCCATGTTGCTAGTGTACCGATTTGGTGACCTTCTCTTCCTACGCTGATTTGAAGTCGACATTATCCCTTCCATACTACAAAATTCTCTTGACTTCCCTGTTTCTCTTCATATCTTATCTAGATGGTTCTACTCGAGTGGTTGTCTCCACTCTCTTCTCCTCAACTTGTGGTTGCTCCAAAACATCGTGAGGCTCCTCATTTGGAGCTAAAATCTCCTCTTGTTGTGGGATATTAATCTTCCTCTCCAGAGAGATCTGTATGGCATTTTCTTTATCAAAGTTTACACCGCCTTCGCACAAATCTCATTCTAAGGGATGGAAAATACATAACGTAGTTGTGGGGAGTTTCTATGTAACCCACAGATACCCCCAACTCTATTGTTAGCTCTAGATTCTTCCTTGACTCTTTGGAGACATGGCAGTAACTAGAGGCTCCAAAAATCCTGAAGTGCAACACATCTGGCTTCCTCCCCAAGAAATTCTCCTTTGGTGTAATCATGCCAAGAATTCGATGAGGACTCCAGTTCTGAAAATAGAAGGTTTTGTTGCATGCTTCATCCCACAAGTGGAAAGGTAGGCTTTGGTCATGCAACAAAACACATGCTTCTACCATAATGCTACGATTCTTCCTCTTAGCCACCCCATTCTATTATGGATTGTGGGGTTCTATCAACTCTATTCGACTGCCTTCTTTTTGCACATAAATTTTTAAAGTCATTCGACATGTACTAACCTCCATTATATCCCTTGATAGCCTTCACCTTCTTGGTCATTTATTTCTCCACTAGTGCCTTGAACTCTAATAACTTAGAGAAGGTCACATCCTTCTTTCACATGAAGAATATTGAGCACTTCTATGAGAAGTCATCAATAAAGATGACAAAATATTTGTGCCTGGAAGTGGAGGCTATCAAGAAAGTTCCATAAACATTAGAGTGGATCATTTCAAGGACTTCATATTCTCTGTTGTCCCGATCATGAAAAGTGGCTCTTGTGTACTTCCCTGAGGTACACCCTTTGCATGTATCTTCGTGATCTAGTGCTCCTTTAGTGAGTCCCGTGTCTATCTATTGCATCATCTTCAAAGCACAATGATGGAAATGGACAAGTCTTCTATGCCTAATTTCACTGACATCACAGCTCTACACCTTCTCTACCTTTGTGCTCAATGCAACATAATCCTCCACATCTAGCTTGTAGTGGTTCTCCACACGAATCCTGATCTTCTTCACCTATCCCATGGCTATGTGTCTCAGGAATTCCTTTCCTTTGTTGAATATCACATCATAACCATGGTCTTCCAAAACTGCAACGGAGACAATATTCTTCTTTAGACCTAGAACAAACATCACATCCTTGAGTCTGTGAGGGGGCCCAGACTCCCTCTGAAAGGTGACTATCCCAATCTTGGTCATGCTATACCTTACATCATCTCTCATCTCTATGTGCATATGGATATACTTTTCCTCAAAATCACTGAAAAATCTCTATTCCCTATCATATGGAATGAGGCACCATTGTCTAGGTACCCCACACTCCCTATCAATGTGTTGGTCATGCATGAAATGAGAGTAAAGTCAAGCTCAAAATGTGAAGCCAAAGCTTCACCTACCACTCCTCCTAACATCTTCTTTCTTGTCTTCTTATGTGGACACTTCGTGGTATAGTTCCTGAATTAATGACAGTGAAAGCACTTGATTCTAGACAAGTCTTTATTATTTCCCCCTTGGCTAGATTCTTCTTTGGATTTGGATTTCTTCCCTTTCCCTTTCTTTTCCTTTCTATCCAAGGAACATTTCTCTTCATCCTTGCCCATGGATGAAGTTTCATCTTTGATATTCCACCTAATTTTCTCCAGCACCAAGTCGGACCATAGGCCTTCATAAATTGGTAGTTTCTCCCTCCCATTCAACGAATCTTGGTAGTCGTACTAGCTCTTAGGAAGCCCTAGATGGGCTAGGCTTACCAAGTCATTCTCTACTAGAGTAACACCAACATGACAAAGTTCATCATGGAATTTTGTGAACTTGCTCAGGTACTGTGGAATGGTCTCGTTCTTTTGAATCTTGATATTTTGAAGTTTTTCCTTGAGCACCAACTTCCTTTGGTCACTACTATTCTGGAATAGATCTATCAATGTTTTCCACATTGCATATAGAGCTTGTTTCTCATGGATATTAGAGAAAATATAGTCTTGTACTCCCTCCAATATGATTCTCCTCACCTTGGCTACAAACTTCTTCCATTTTGCTAGATCCTAATCATCATATGCTATTGGTTTCAGAATATCATTATCAATGAATGCCTTCAACCCATTATATTCCATAAATACCTCCATGCAGTCCTTCCAAGGAACATAATTTGAGCTTCCCTCAAGGGCGTACTCGAGCCTTAGTCCATAGAAACCCATCCTTCTATCTTTGAAAAATTGATCCTGCAAATCCAATTCTCCTATAATAACAACATTAAAATCTTTGCTCTATAGTGAATCTAGCTTTGATACCATGTAGAAATTAATGTGCAGATTCAAAATTGCTCATGAAATTTACTAAATCACAAGACTTGAAGCTACTCTTCTGATATGTGGAAGTTAAGGCACCATCTATAACACAAATCATAGACATGCAAAAGGAAACATCACACATGCACATAGATTTATCTAGGGGAAATAAACTACTCAAAACCCATTCCTATATGTATTACATTAATCAGAGAAAATATATGAAATACATATGATTTCTCAAGATTGAGCACACCCTACAAGTGTATAGTTTATCCTTATACCTAACTCACTAAATCTGTCCAACACTTAGCCATTTTTTAAGCCCTCCAATCTCCTATTTACTTATGTTGTTCCTCCAGGAAATTGACACCTATTAGTTAGGAATTCCCCCCTATTGACTTGTGTAGTTCTTATAGGTCCTTCCTTTGAATTCATTCACCACCTGTATACATGTAAATATGCTACAACTCATAGTACACTGCCTTAGAATCTCCACATCAACTCGGTAACTCAAATTCTCTACATGCACTAATTATTTTGGTTTGATTGATCAATTAACTGGTCGATCACTGAGTGTGGTTGAGGTTCCACTTACACAACTTGACCTCACTAGTTCTTATGAAAATTAAAACTCATTAAACTAGCAATAACTCAAATCAAATTAAACATGTTGCTACAAATTAGCAATCAAACATACTGAATTAAACTCAATCTTGTCGAAATCAAATTAACTAAAATATGTTGCTACAAATTAGCAATCAAACATATTGAATTGAACTCAATATTGATGAAATCAAATTAACTAAGTTAACTGAGTGACAAGTTCCATGTCAGCTCAATTAACTATCTCCAAGATTATTGTTGAAATAGAAATATGAATTTTCTCTAGTTTGACCAAGGTAAAGTCAAACTGAGATTTTTCTTATGCATTTTCAACAAAACAAGAATGTGCTATAATGGTGTATTAACGCCACAATAATGGTGTATTAACGCCACACTAAAAAATGTACCATGCACACCCTCCACCAAATTTAGTAGTTACATTCATGACCAGAAACCCCATTTTCATATGCATGCAACCAAATCAGAGTCGAGAGATTCCATTTTCAATAACACAATGAGCCAAGACTCGAAACCCAATAAATTCCATCACAGAAATCCATGTAAGTACCTCAGGATGTCAACCCCTCATATTATTTTATTTCTGAAGTAATTTCAGAAAATTACTTAAAAAGATGGTGGAGGAATCATCTAAAGAAGCTTTTATAGATGAATTAACTTAGTTAAAGCATACTTTGGTTTAAAACACAAATATCCTTACCTTGAATAAAATCCTAGAACCCAACTCTAGAATCTCTCAGCAAGACAAATATTTAGTTAAGTTAGGAGTCCTAAGAGCCATCCTACTCTCTACCCACTTCGAACAAGATACCATCATACTTATAATTAGATTTCTTATTTCTGATACTAGAGACATCATTTCTCCTATAACTAACCAACTCTTCCTAGAATTGTATGCATAAGGATTTGCTAAAATTTTGAACTTACCCTCAAAAGGTGTACCTATTTCAGAAAACCAATTTGATGAATATTTTATGACCTGGGTTGAGAATGAAAATCTAAAGCTTTTTCAAAATCTACTTAAAAATCCCTCTTAAAAACAAGAAGTGGAATTATTCACCCTAACTAGGCTACTAAAACCCTTCTTTCAGACAATGGTGTCCATCCTCGAGGTAATTATAGGGCTCTCAAATGATTTGGAGATGGATGATATCATTTTTATGATTCTTACGCTAAATTTTAAACCCTCATAAAGTCATTATTAATTTTCTCAAGGTATTTGGCTCAAAACAAAATTTAGATTTCAGCACCATTGCCCCCTTCAAGTTTTGCATACATTGTTCTTACTTGGTGCATTTGATTCTTTTCAATTATCTTGCATATTTCACTTCAACACGATTACTGCAAAAAAACCAAGATAAGGAAGGGAGAGAAAAGAATATTTGTGTGTGGACTAAAACTCTATATCCAATATGGATACTAGGGATTTATGTCCAATATATCAAACATTTATCTTTTTACCTCCAGGTCAGATTGTTGGGGGAAATTCTTGATAAAATATCAAAGGAGGCTAGAAGATTTTTGTGGTTGACTAAATAATATAGCATTGGTCACTAGTTCCTCTTTCTAGATTGCTCAATTATTAAAACCTATGATTTTGAGAAGGAGCCCTACTATCTCTCAAAATTTATCACTCCACATATCTTTGCATACGAGGTGTTAAGAGAACTACTTTATGTAAATGAATCTTATTTTGTTTCTAAAAATAGAAAGGCACATTTTAGCTTTCTTTACAAAGTTTTCTCTTTAATCGCTAGAAATAAGATAATGATTGACATAACTGAAAAAAAAAAA
>APFE031029132.1:99950-161199 GCA_000404065.3 Pinus taeda
AAAAAAAATTGTTATCCTTTTGTTTGGAAAAATATGTTTGCTAGAAATATTATATGCATGGTATTATTTCTAGTCTCGAGAAATAAGATGGTTTGTCTATTTAAGCTCATGAATCAAGAATAGATATTGAACAATTGGCTAATGTGTTTCCTTTGCCTCATAATAGGAAAAATCAAGCAAATATGTAGGTAGCTCAGGAGAAGAAAAATCACAAAACTCAAACAGAGGAAGAGTCAAATAAAGAAAATATTGTCGTGAATATTCAGGTTAATGGTCCAAATCCCAGTCAATCCATAGCTACAAAAATTGATAATTCCTTGAAGAGAAATAGAGATGAATTACAACTTGATAGAATATGTTTTCATTCATGGAAAAGATAATGAAGATGAAGGAAAAAGTAGAAAAGGCTGCAACTAGAATGGGCATCAGCACAAGTATGGAAAAGGAAAAGAATGATTAAATACAGATAGTTTGGAGTCATTTTTGGTATAATAGATCATCTTAATATCTTTTGTAACTTGCTTAGTGGGATAGAGCTCTAAAAGACCTTCCCAATTGTATATAGAAGTTTGAAAATGGTCTTCTGGATCATAATTTATTATCAATCAAAGATATGAGGCCCAAAAATTCAAAGGTTGCAGACTTAAATTATATTAGGGTCAAATTTAAGGAAAGTATAATGGAGCCTTGGTGGAGATGCTATTCAGGAAAACATGGCCAACAAAACAATAATGGAACTAAGTTATTTGGTGCTTTTTTTTTGGCGCGGGAAACACATAGGGAGGTTCCACAGCCACATCATGTCTGGAAGACTTTCGCGGAAGATCCAAAGGTGCATACAGATTTTGAAGCCTAAGATGAAATAAGACTGGGGGGAGTCAGCAGGTGGGCAGGCATGTTGACTATAGAAGTTGAGAGAGAGAGTTCTCCATGAGACAACCCACCCTGGGAGACCTTCACTGAAACTATGAAGTTGTGCTTAGAGATGAAGCTCTAAGATGACACACAACCAGGAAACGTGGCGCAAGAAGTAGTGAAGAGTATTGGCCCGAACCATTTAAAATTTTTAATAAAGAAATTGTTGAAAATCAAAGGCCTAGGAAACCCTATGCCTTCATAATCAAGACACGATGGATGACCCTAGGCATAATTGCATTGGCTCATATAGGAAACATGACAGATACAATGGCATGATGATGTCAACATGATGTCAGCACAAAGGTGACATGTGTCATGTGTTTTCATCACTTTTAGGTGCCCAAGTGCGCCAAATTCGAGTGACACGTGGCACCACTCAAAATTCACCACATGAAATTAGTGACCTAAGCATGAAATCATCACAGAAGGGATTGCCTGGAAGGTTTATAAGGCATACATGAATGTCTCTCTAGGATGAATAGGATCTAGTACATGGTGGCACCATAGGTGGAAATACAACTCACCCTAACAAGTTGTTGATTGGTCCACAAGTTCAGCAGTGGTCTCACAGGGACATGTGATCATAGAAAAGGGATCCTAGAAGTAAAAAGAAGAGCGCAACGTAGGTCAATCTAGGATGAATAGGCTCTGGAACAGGTGGAGTACATGGTGGGAGTTATAGTTGGAGTCGCACAACCAATAATGAGAGCTCATGGGACACATCATCCTGTATGCACTTCCCCGGAAGAAAATTAAAATGCACAAGAGAGGAAGCTCCAAGATGGCGAGGCTCAAGGACACAAAAACATATATATTTAGAGCTCAAATAAGAATGGTTTAGACACATTTGGCAACAGTGGACCCACAGGACACATAATCCCAAAGGTCCAACCTCAGAGGTGTTTTCAAAGGTGTGCCAAGAAAATAAAGTCAGGAGCTAAAGAATGGGACAACACTAGGTTCTATGTAGATGGAAATTTGTGGGGGAAAAATGTTCACAAAAGTTTATTAATATATTAGGGGCTATAGTGCGATGGGCCTAGCGGAGTTATGTTTTGGTATTGTTAAGTGCTTGGGCCTATATTTGAAGGCTTAAGTATGAACAAGTTGGCAACACTAAAATTTGGTGTTTATGCCATATAAAACATAGCACTAAAATTGATATAGAACAAGCTTGGATGGGTTGGAAACAATTTGGAAAATGATAGATAGTCTAGAGGCAAAATTAGCAAAATAACTAAATTTGGAGTAAGCTAGATTTAGAGTAGCTCTGCTAAAGCCTGATAAAAATTCCAGAATAACAAAATTAAGTAGTTTAGCCAGTTTTTCTTATAGATACAGGTAAGAATAATTATAAGAATTAATAGAAGTACGACAAAGGCTAAAGAAATGGGTTTTTGCATGATATTGTGCTAAACATAACTCAAATTTCGATAACTCAAATTACTTTATAAGTAGAATTGGTTGAGGAAGGTTGCAAAATTCTGTTAATGGTGTTGGTGTGGCTAGTGAGTTGATCAATGATCAAAGATTATTGAAGGTGAGAGGAAATTATTTGTTTATGTAAGAAAATGGCCTTCATGATTTGAGTATGAAATATGAATCATCGAGGTCAAGTTAATGATGTCTAGCATATTAGTGATTTTAATTCTTTCAAGTAGTAATTAGTATTAGGTTTTGGAGCTCCTTTCAATAGTAGCTAATGAAATTAGTAGTTGTAGCTCCTTTTAGTTGTAGCTAATAAATCAGCCACTATTTTCCTTCTAGTTGTATCCATATAACTTTGTAACAACAAGTGGAAGCTTTCCTTTGTGAAGTAAATTAATGAGAAGTTTGAAAAAATTATTTGTCCTGCTTAAGTTCTTGTGATTGTTTCTTATCATGACTCATATGAATTGTTGTTGAACTCATAATTTGTGTCCTCATGTCTTTTACAAGTGAAAGAAATTGTTCAGATTCCCACAATACTCATTCAACCCCCCCAGTATTTCCTGGTTTCTAACAATTAGTATCAGAAGGAACGAGGTTACTTTAGATTAGTTTAATAGATGGAATAAAGATAAAGGACCATGGAAATCCATGAAGGAGGATACACCAACAAGGTCCCTATGTTCAATGGAACAAACTATGTTCTTTGGAATGTAAGGATGAAGACCTATATTCAATCACTTGGAGTTGGTGTATGGGATGTAGTGGAAGAAGAATATCAAAAGCCTCCAACTGTGATTACCAAATATCAAAAGATGGAGTTTACATGTAATTTGAGATTTATGAATACCCTCATTTCTAGCCTACCTGAATCATAATGAGTGAAGGTCATGGAATTCTCTAATGCAAAATCTATTTGGGACAAGATGAGAAGCTTCTATGAAGGTGATAGCAAGGTAAATCAAGCCGAAATTTAAGGTTTTAGAATGAAATTTGAGTCTTTGAAGATACATGATGATGAATATGTTGCAAAATAATTTCTAAGAGTTGATGAAGCTATGAAAACTGTAAGAGGTCTTGATGAGAAATTATAAGATCTTGTAGTAGTTCAAAAATTGTTGAGCTCTCTCCCTGAGAGATTTAATCCCGAGTTTTTGGTCATTGAGGAGATGATTGAGTTAAATACTCTCACTTTGGACCAACTACTTGGTACTCTCACGACCTATGAGAAGAGAATTTCAAATCGCAATCCTACTACAAAGGAGTCAACCTTCAAAGAAGACAAGAAGGCCATAGAAGAACATGGTTATTCATGTTGCAAATTATATGAAGAGGAAGCCAAGTTCGTGAGGAATCTTAAGAGAGGCTTAGGAAAGTACAAAGGTAAGTTATATTTTAAATGATTTAATTGTGGTAAAGTTGATAACTATGCTTCAAAGTGTCCCGAAAAGAAGAAAAATGAATATGATCCTAGAGAGAAGTTGAGGAAAATTCAAAAGGAAACAAAGAGAGCTAAGAAGAAGAGGTTCTACACCCAAGATGTCAACTCCTATGAAAGTGAAAGTATCTGATATTTAGACAAGGATAGATATGATGAAGGTGTAAAGGAATCTGTGCTCATGGCCTTAGACAATATTGAAATAAAAGCTATTAATTTTGATGGAGACGAGGTCGAGGTTTATTTAGAAGGAGATATAGTTAGTGCTCTTGAAGAGATTGAAAGGAAGAGGAAGGAAAATAAAATAGAAAAAGAATTACTTATAAAGGACAAATATGAAGCCATTGAAACTTTGCTCCTACATATTGAAGAAGTAAAGAAGGTTGAAGAGAATTTAAATCAACAAATCAGAGAGAAAAAATCAAGCTTATGGGAGGCTAGAAGGATAATTTGTTTTGCTAAGGAAAGAGCTAGAGAAGGAAATAACCGAGCTGATTTTTAATGAAAATTTTGGAAAGGGGATTGAAAGTAAGTTTGAACGATCTCCTTGATGCTTAGAGGGTATCATGTAATAAAATTGATCTTGGATTTGAGGCTGAGTCTAGCTCAACAGTTGATTCAAAGGGAAAGAAACCAATTACCTTTGTACAAGTATCCAAAAATGAAGACAACACACAGTAGCTAGATATGGGTCAACACTACAAAGAAGAGACAAAGGAAACACATAGTCGAATATGTAGCAAGAGACAAATCGACAACAATGAAATAAAAGGAGGAATTTCACTCAAGAAAAGTCAAACAACGCTAGAGAACAAAATCAAAATACACAGAGGGTAGTGCAACAAAGCTTTATAAATCGATTTTCTTCCAAGTATGAAGGAATATTTCGAGGATATTGTTTTACATGCACAGATTATGGGCACAAGGCAACAAATTGTAGGGTGAATTTATCATACAAGCAATTCAGACCATGAAGAAGAATATTTTAGCCAAATATTCAGCCAATTAGAAAAAGGATGAGAAAACCTAGGTACATCAATCCATTCACTCTGAATAATTTGATTCAATGCTATAAATATCATAATTTTGGGTAGAGAGCATATGATTATAGGCTTAAGAATAAAAGACTTGTTCTAATTATTGAGAAAACAAGCTAGGAGCTCAAAGTCTGGAAAGAAAAGGAAAGCATATAGCAATGTAACATTGTCTTATACGCGATAGTACTTGTGATAGAGAACGGACGAGTGGAGCGTGGTAAGGCGATCAGAAGTTAGGGTTTCTGCGGTGACCTGCAACGGTAGGACCCCTGCACAGAGCCTTCCAACACTGACAGCGGCAGCGCAACAGTCTCAAGCCACCGGCTTGGGCAGGAAGTAATAATGAACCCCCCTCAGGGGGTAGGAGGGGCGATTCCTCCAATAAGCGGCAACCAGCAAGGACCCGTCGAGGGCTCGGTAGAGGAACAGGAGTTTAACGAAGGAAACATAGGAGAAAATCAGCAAAAGAAGAATGATCATATACTGCAAGACAAGCCGAAAGTAAGTTCATCCACATGCAAGCCAGTAGCTACTCACAGGCCAGAAGTGGAGCTACCCGCTCATCGCATCAATGCTAGAATCCAATATATGAGAGATCATGCTCTCATAGGTAAATTTATAGGTTTTTGGCCAACTGAAAAAAGCCTTAAGAACCTAGATCAATGTCAAATGGAGTCCTAAATGACAGATAACCCTGCATCTAGGGCCGAAAGGGTTTTTTACCGCAGTCTTCAACTGCTTGCAAGATCGAAACAGAGTCTTTGATGGGGGTCCTTACTTCTTCAACTTTGCCGGGTTATTTCTCAGAGAATGGGTCACACGATTCAACCCGGACAAGGAAGATCTAAGCTGGGCACCGGTCTGGATTAGGCTGTACTCGCTGCCATGGGAATACTGGGAGGAGGAATCTTTAAAAGAAATTGGCAAAGTCTTAGGCGAATTTGTCAAGATAGCAGAAGAAACAAAGATCTACGTTTACTTGGATCTGAAACAACCTCTGCCTAATACTGTACGTCTTTTTCATGAAGATCTGGATTGGATTCAATTAATTGATTATGAGCATGTTCCTTTCAGGTGTAGGAAATGTCATGCCCTAGGACATCTTTATAGAGACTGCCCTTTAAACAATACACCTCCAGCTCAAGCCAACCAGGAACACCAGTCTTCAGACCGGTTCACTAAAGTGACAAATCATAGAAGAGGAAATATAAAATCCGCAGTCCATCCTAAGGTATCGCAAGAGGATCCATCAAAACCCTCTACTAGCAATAGTTTTGAGGTTCTCGCCAATGTAGATTCGCAGGATCCGAAAACCTCAATATCTAACAAAAAAGGATCTGTGCCGGAAAAGATAGCAGACTCTCATTCGAAAGTAGGGGAAAAGAAGACGGATCAAGAAGGAGACAAGAGCAAATCCACCTCAGAAATATGGAGTATCCCGGAAATGGAAATAGATAACACGGACCCTAGTACAGGAAAAGAGAATCAAGGAGAGGGAAGCTATCAAGAACCGCATTTTATGGAAGAAGACACTGAATCAATAGATATCGGCGAACTAGATATATTGGGTCTGGAGCAAGAATGCAAAACAGGTAACTTCGAAAAAATACCTGATAAACAAGTGGACAACCTAGTAGCAGTCCTTAACAAAGCCCAAAAAAATACTCTCTAGGGGTTCAAATTGGCAGTCAATGGGATGGGAAGTTCATCACCAAAGACAGTAAAAAACGAGGAAGGAAAACCACCTTAGAAAGAACCATCAAGATTGGAGAGGTCTTGGTTGAGTCAGGAAGATATGCCAAGCTAACCAAGTATTATAACACCAACTCCAGACCTTCCCAATGAAGTTGATATCATGGAATATTAGAGGGCTTAACTGCCGAAGGAAAGGAAGACTTCTAAAAAATATGTTAATGGAGGAAAAACCAGCAATTCTCTTTCTACAAGAGACAAAATGTAATTCGAAAGTACTGGAAAAGATAGCAGCTAAAGCCTGGCTAGGTGGGTTAGTAACGGCTGTGGATGCTCAGGGAGCCTCAGGGGGACTTGGAGTGCTCTGGGATGCAAGAATAATCCAATTAACCAACATACATGCCAACAAAAATTTCATTCAAGCTATCTTTCATTTGCTTGGAACAAATATCTATGGTCATATCACAAATGTGTACTTTCCTCAAGAAACCCAGCACAAAGCGGACATCCTGAATGCTTTGACGTAGCATAATGTAGAAAGAGAGTACCCGCTTTGGGTTTCAGGACGAGACTACAACATGATTGATTCGATGGAGGAAAAGAAGGGAGGACGATGCAGAATAAACAGGGATGGTTCTCTATTAAAAGATTTCATTCAAAATAATTGGTTGATAGACCTTCCTACAACCAACAATCTATACACCTGGAACAACAAAAGAGCTGCACCAATGCAAATAGCTTCGCGCTTAGATCGTTTTTTGATCTCTGACAATGAGGTTCATCTAGGGGGGAATTCACAGCTTCCATCCTTCCTTACTCTGGCTCTGATCATTGGCCCATTGCTCTTCATTGGAATCGACCTGGTAACAGCACAAGGTGACCCTTCAGGTTTGAGGCTTTTTGGTTATCTCATCCAGACTTTTATGAATTTATCAGAACTACTTGGCAAAATTGTCATCCAACGGAGGGAACAAAAATGGCCACTTTCCAAAAGAAACTGAAGTATCTCAAAGAGGAAATAAAACGTTGGAATAAAAACACTTTTGGAAACATATTCGAAGCAAAGGAAAATCTGATTCAAGAAATGAAGGCTATTCAACAAAAAATGATCTCTGAAGGATGTTCAGAAGAGCTAGTACAGAAGGAATAAGTCACGGAGAACAAACTCCTAGAAAGAGACATATAGGAGGAAACTCTTTGGAGGCAAAAATCGAGAATCAGATGGCTGAAGGAGGGTGAAAAGAACACAAAATTCTTTCACAAAACTACAGTCCAAAGAAGAATGATCAATCAAATTTCTTATGTCAATAATGAACAGGGAGCCAAAATTGAAACCCATCAAGGCATAGAACAAGAATTTCTAAACTACTTCAAGAAGATGAATCAAGAACCCGATATAAACAGAACAGAGGCCATTGACAAGATTATCTGACATATACCTCGAATAATTACTGAAGATCACAATACCCTTCTGCTCAAGCCTATAAGTCTTCAGGAAGTTGAGGCGGCGGTGAATCAACTCAAAACAGGGAAAGCTCCAGGACCAGATGGATTTACTTCAAACTTCTTTCAGCGCTTCTGGGATTTGATAAAATGGGAAGTTTGGCAGGTGGTGGAAGAATCACACACTCTCAGATGGATGTACCCAGGCATGAACGCAACCTTCCTAGCATTGATCCCCAAGGCAGAAGATTCCAATACTCCTGACAATTACAGGCCAATCGCTTTGTGCAATATCATATACAAGATTGTTTCAAAGGTCGTAGCTTCAAGACTGAAGCCCATGCTCCCTCTCATCATATCTCCAGAACAATCTGGTTATGTAGAAGGTCGATAGATCACGGATGGGATTATTCTAACCCATGAAATAATACATTCTCTCAAGCAGTCAAAACAACCAGGCATGTTGCTCAAAATTGATTTATCTAAGGCTTTCGATAGCATCAGTTGGGATTATTTGCAACAAATTCTCAAAGCCTTTGGTTTTTCCCCATCCTGGGTCAGATGGATTAGCAATCTTATCTCTTCCTCGTTCTTCTCTATTCTCATCAATGGTATACCATCTCCCACTTTTCGTCCCTCCAGGGGTATTAGACAAGGGGACCCCCTATCGCCCTTTTTATTTGTCATCTTGGCTGAAGGTTTAGGTCGTAGTATTAAATCGGCTATCCTCTCCCGCAATCTCAAAGGTATAGCATTCCACCAAACCCCTGCTATCTCTCACCAGCAATTTGTAGATGATAATATGTTATTCGGTCACCCTTCTGTTCAAGAGGCCCGATCTTTCAACTCTATTCTTGAGAACTTCTCTCATGCCTTAGGAGCCCTCATCAACAAAGTCAAATCCCAGATCTTCTTTTTCAACACTCCACCCTCTACTCAAAGAGCTATATCTCGAATTTTAGGCTTTACCATAGCATCTCTTCCATCCAAGTATTTAGGAGCTCCTCTAATTGCCTCGGCTCTCAAGCATTCCTCTTGGAACAACCTGTTAGAAAAATTGGAAGCCAGATTACTCCTATGGACTCATAGAGCCCTAAATATGGTTAGCAGGATAGTATTAATCAAAGCAGTTTTACAGTCCATGCCTCTATACCTTTTCTCAATTCTGTCAGCACCGAAGTGGGTACTTAAGGCGATCAAACAGCTGCAGCGTAATTTCCTATGGGGAAGCAAGGGGCCAAATCGAAAGTGGGCTTTGGTTAAATGGGAGAAAGCTTGTCTTCCTAAAAATGCAGGAGGTATTGGGATAAGAGATCTAGAACACAACAACATGATAATGGGGGCAAAAATTTGGTGGAAATGGCTTACAAATCTAGGAACACCTTGGGCTACCCTGTGGATAGCGAAATATGCCAGCAATTTGCCCTTAGAGGAGCGAATTAGAATGTCAAAAGTCAGTAAGGGCTCGGTTATTTGGAACTCAGCCATCAAACACAGAGATCTAATTCAAAAGCACAGTTTTTGGGAGGTGAAAGATGGACTCACGGCAAGGTTCTGGGAAGATTCATGGCAGCAGCTCCCAAACCTCAAAGACATCATCCAGGGCATCTTAGACCAAGACATAAACCAGCATGATACAGTGAGTCACTTCTGGAGATCACATAGTGACCAAGATCATAGGGAATGGAAAGACGCCAATCGTATCCTACCCTCCAGCTCGGAACAAATTCAACTCTCTCTATCTGCAGAACTTCAAAAATGGAAAATTCTAAAGTTGGTCGGCATGGACACGCTAAGATGGGGATATGAGGAAAAGGGGACCTTCACAACTAAAGAAGCCTATCGCATCATGATCAAAGATATAATAATCAAAGACAAACTATGGGACAAGATATGGAACCCACCCATTTGGCCGAAGGTTTCAACCTTTCTATGGCTTCTTTCACATAACAGAATTCTCGCATGGGACAACCTCCGGAAAAGGAATTTCATTGGTCCTTCTATATGTCTCAACTACAAACAGGACGAGGAATCAGCTCTTCATATTATGCAAACCTGCCCGCTAGGAAGGAAACTGTGGGAAAAGGTCACATTCCGCTGTCGGAAGGATGGTAGAGTGCTGGGGGATATTAAAAGCACACTACGCAACTGGACTCAAAAGCCTTACCAAAGCAATCTTTTAAACACTCTTTGGAAAATTACACCAGGATTACTCATGTGGAATATCTGGAAGGAAAGAAATAGGCGGATCTTTAAGGATCAATCAATGACACTGGAGCAGATTTGGAAAGGGATGCACCATAACATCCAAGAAACTTTATCCATAAAATGCTGGTCCCAAGAGGACTTTCCTTCTACTCTGCGGGAACAAGCCATATGGAATAACTGGCAGATTCAGCTACAGAACCCAATTTCTGCTAAAGAAAACACACCCAGCCATCAAGAGACCTCATTCAGTTGGACTCCACCGCCCATCAACGTGTTTCAACTCAACCTTGATGGGGCGTCGAAAGGAAATCCGGGGAAAACGGGATTTGGGGGAGTCATCAGAAATCATCAGGGCACCCCTCTTATCACCTTTTTTGGCTCAATTGGTTGGAATACTAATAATGTAGCGGAATTGGAAGGATTATGGAGAGGGCTTACTATAGTGCAGAATCAATAGCTCCTCCCTCTTATAGTGGAAGGGAACTCCCAAATCATCATTAACATAGCCTCAAAGCTACAACAGGGCTCCCCAGTCTATAAGGTCAGCAGTAGTTGGAGATTGGCCACTCGACTTGAACTTCTTCAACAATGGCTCAGTAATAACCAAGCCATCTCCTTCAAGCACATCATAAGAGAAGTAAACAAGCTGGCAGATTTCCTTGCGAATTTAGGAGTGGATAGTGGAAAGGAATTCTTTGAAGGTTCAATTCATGGCATAGCTTCGGAGAACCAACTTTCCACCTTTCATTCAATAGTTACAAGAGACATGCAGGCAAGGGAGGATCCACACCCGGATGCGGGTGTCATTAGGAGGCATTAACTAAGTGTTAGTCATGAAGCACGCGCTGTTGGCAGCTGGCATGCTTACAAGTGAAGTTCGTTGTGGAGAGGACGGTATTAATTGCAATACATTGAAGGCAAGTCCTGCATCCTTAATGCAATCACGCGCTCATGGCACGCAGAGGGAGTTTATCATGATGGAGAGTCCGCTTATGAGCGCACTCGCTCTGGTTTGTTTGGTCTTCAGTTGCTCTGGTCCTCGCAGGTTCAGCCGCGGTGATAGCCAATGGTGGTCCTGTTCTCAGGGGTAGCCGCCTTGGTTACAGAATAATCCCCTGCAGATCGCCTCGAGGACGTCCATTCCGGTGTTCGACGCTTCTGCAGAGAGCTCGAATTTGGATTTAGCCCTCTGTCTTTGAAGTTTCAGGTCTGTCTGTGGCCTTCACCCTGTTAATAGACTGGTTTCCGCAACTGCTAGGGAGGTCAGGATTGGGTCTTGGGTCCACTCAATTGAGTTGGAGAATTGTAGTTTAGGGTCCAGAAGCTGTGTTTCGTATTCCTCAGACGGGTTTTCCTCCTGCGTCCTTTCGAGTCCTCAGGTGTTTCCCCTGAATCCTCACTCTGTTAGACTGTTCATTCTGTTGCCTCGTCTGAATATGGCACCCCGTCGTACAACCACTCCTAGGTGTGGGAGGAATTTGGGATTCCGAGGAGGTTCGGGGGGGAGGGGAAGTTCTGAACCTCGTCGCATTTCACCTTTAGCAACGGTCTCACCCTCCTCGCCACCCTCAGACGAGTCGGGTCCCTCACTGACTAGTTCGTTAAACTCTGTCAGGTTTACTTTTAGGAGTCGGCTCAATAGACCACTTATCTCGGCCTTAGTCACGGTCATCTTCTCTGAGGAAGACGACGACCCAGTCAGTTCTGCTCCTGCCTCAATGGAAGATTCGCCGTCTCAGAGCAGAGGAGCAGAAGAGATTATCAAGGTCGCCACGGAGATGCACAAAGAGGATGGTCAGGCAGAGAATAGCACCCAGCGGGGCTCTCCTCAGGAAAATATAATTCAATGCGAGCCAGTGAAGAGTTTTGAAAATATCCTGCACCTCAAATTACCCCCGGGCGCCAACCCGATGGAGGTGGAAGAAGGGGTGATGGTCACCTCGGAGTGCGCCCTAGATCTGCTCAACGACAACGTCAATGCTGAACCCAAGTAAGTTCTAGTTCATCAGTTTGCAGCTACGGGAGAGCAATCCAGTTTTGAATCTCCAGGAAGCGCAGACAATCTCGAGGGCTCGTTACAGAACAATTCCAGCTGAAAAAGCTCATTTGCAGAATTTTGGCTCGGGCTCTCCTTCCATGTAACCATGCTTTGTCCAGTCATCAGTTTTGTTAGTTTTGGGTCCATTTTGTAATCAGACAGAATAGCAATTTTTGTAAAAGCTTCTTGACAGAGGGATTGCTATCGCTCCCTCAGAGGTTCAACCCTCTCTGTACATACTCTTTTTCTTTTTAATATAAATAGCTTAGTCTTTACTCAGAAAAAAAACATTGTCTTATACGCTTAGAATGAAGGCAATCATTCTTATGTTGATAGTGGTTGTTCCAGGCACATGTTAGGAGACAGAGGTAAGTTTTTGACATGGAAACCAATTGAGAAAGGAAATGTTACTTTGGAAATAATGCACCTGGTAAGATTGTCGGTTAAGGAGTTTTCATTCTATCAAGTGGTAGACGTAAAAGCCAAGAATGTGTTGTATATTTATCGGCTAAAGCATAATTTACTTATTATGTCTCAGATGTGTGACCAAGGTTATGATGTGATTTTCAAGGATAAAAAATGTCAAATCGATTATGCAAGAATTGGATCTAGAAATTAATGTGTAGATTCAAAATTGCTCTTGAAATTTACCAAATCATAAGAATTGAATCTACTCTACTCATCCGCAAAAAGAAAATCATGATCGAGAACAAAAATCATTAACATGCATCCATTAGGGGAATTTTGAGGTCTAAAATGGGCCTCCTAAGAAAAATGTACAACCAAAATAAACTTTATAAGAACCAATAGGGTTCAAGATGATGATGTCAACCATGGGGGATGATTCACCATTTTTGGACTAAAAAAGTAAAAAGATTAAAAAATAATAAAATAATAAAACTACTTTTTCAACTCGTATTTTCAACTTATCTCCTTAAGGGTTTACTCAAATTTTGAGTGGGAGTACTCGTTGGATGCAAAATTTAATTCATCATCCAAGGAGTATCCATATTTCATACTTTTGATGGACCCTACTATAAGAAAAATGAGAAATACATGAAAAAAGCGTGATAGCAATAATGTTTTTCATGTTTTTTCTCTTTTTTCATGTAGTAGGGTCCATCAAAAGTGTGCAACATGGGCATTCCTTAGATGAGGAATCAAAATTTTCATCCAACGAGTGTTTCCACTTGAAATTTGAGTAAACACATAGGGAGATAAGCTGAAAATATGATTTGAAAAAACAATTTTTTCTTTTTTTCCCTCTAAAATTTGATGATATAATCTAATCTTGTTTTATTATTTCCACTATTATTTTATAATTTCCTTAGGAGGCCCATTTTAGACCTCAAAACACCCCTAACTAAGATTCAACACAGATTCACAAATATTTATCTCGGGGAAAGCAACTGCTCAAAACCCCTTACTATTTGTATTGCATTAATCAAAGAATAGATAAGAGATACAATTCTTGCTCAAGCCTGAGCAACTCATGCACTAGTATAATCTATCTATCTACCTCACAGACTAACTCAAGCCATTATATACCCAATTTCTCAGCCTTGCAAGCTCCTATTTCTTTGTGTTGTTTGATGAGGAATTAGCCCCTATTAATTAGGGAAATTTCTCATTGAGAATTGTGCAATTCCTTTAGGCCCTTCTTCAACTTCATGCACCATTTGTACAACTTGAACTAGTTTACAACTGATAGTACACTACCCTTGAACTCCAATCTCAACTGGGTAACTTGAATTCTCTACATGCAAGAGTTAATTTAGGTTGATTAATCATTTAACTAGATGATTACTTAGTGTGAAAAAATTTACACACAGTTTCCACTCAATGTGAAAAACATTAAACACCCTTGACTGAACCTCCACTAGCTCTACTAATAGTGAGAACTAGTTACACTGACAATAAATCAAATTAACTGAAACAAATGGCTACAAATTAGCAATCAATCATGTAGAACTGAAATAAAGTGTCTCCAAATTGAATTTACTAAGTTAACTGAGTGACAAGAGGCATGTCACCTTAGTTAATTACCTCCAAGTATTCTGCTGAAATTGAAATTCGAATTTCTCCTAATTTAATCAAGGGAAAATTAAATTAGTATTTTCTTTCTACATTTTCAAGACTCCCTCTCAACAAGAAATGGATTCACATCTACCCTAATTTATCACTTTTGGAATGTACTACATGCAACACATATCTTTGTTGCTATAAACACTTCACTGCTACTATCTATTGGGAAAACTGTGTCTGCAACTGTCTATCGGGAAAACTATGCTATTGTTGACTCTGCTACTGAGCGTCCTGATTTGATGTCAGCATTTGTCTTCACTTAGTATCTGAGTGGGACTGATCCTCCTGTTACTAAATTTTGTGGGCCCCCGTAGCAAGGGTAATGATCCATGAGAAAAATGCCTCAACGGACCTTGCCTAAATTTTTGGAACTCCTACACAAAGGATCTACATCGCTCCATCTGACTCCTAAAGGTATAGTTGCATGTGATCCCTCTGCTCACTTGGCTTGAACTCTCACCCTATTGGAGGTCTTTGGTTGAGTAGATGTCTCCATTCTACCTCCTGCCTGCTTCTCCATTTGTGGCTGCTCAACAACTTCTTGAGGCTTCTTCTGAGGCTACATGTTGAGAGGTCTAAGATGTTCCCTCTCAACCACCAAATATCTAGTCTCTACCTTGCAACTCAAGGCTTTGCATGCATCCTCTACCTTAAGTGCATATAGGTTCTTGACTTGAACCCCGATCTGCTTCACTTTTCCTATGGTGATATGTCTTAGGAAATACTTCCCTTTCCTGAATATCACATTGTAGCCACAACCTTCCAACACAGCTATAGAGACTATATTCTTCTTTAGACCTAGAACAAACATCACATCCTTGAGTCTAAGAGGGGAGCTTGAATCCCTATGAAAGGTGAGAGTACCAATCCCGGTCGCATTGTACCTTCTGTCATCTCCAAACTTAATGTTCATCTAGAGATCTTTCTCCTCCAAGTCATTGAATTTTTTTTATGGAACGAGGCACCATTGTTGAGATACCACATGCTCCCCATCACTGTACTTTTCATGCATGCGATGAGAGTGAATTAAAGCTCAAACTATGAAGCTAAAGCTTCACTTGCTGCAACTACAACAATCTCCTTCTTTCTTTCCTTCTTATGTGGGATTTTGTGGTATAGTACCTGAATTCATGATAGTGAAAGCACTTGATTTTGGACAAGTCTTTCTGTTTTCCCTCTTGGCTGGAAATAACCCCACCTTGGGCCTTCTTACCCTTGGCCTTATTTCCATTCCTGACTAATGCAAATTCCCCGTTCCTCTTGTTTGGATGAGGTCCCATCTCTATTACTCCACCTTATTTATTCTTGCACTAGATTGGACCATAACCGCTCCCAACTTGGTACTCTCTCTCTACCATTTGCCAAATCTTGATAACTATTCCAACCCTTGGGAAGGCCCAAGAGGGAAAGAGGTACTAGATCTTCTTCAAGGACAATAACATCGACCTCACCAAGTTCATCACAAGACTATGTAAACTTGTGAGGTATTGCAGAATTGTGTCGTTCTTTTGCATCTTGATACTTCAAAGCCTGTCCTTGAGTGCCAACTTCCTGTGGTCACTACTGCATTGGAATAGATTTGTCAATGATTTCCACATAGCATATGGAGTCTCTTTCCCATGGATATTACAGACAATATGGTCTTGTACTCCCTCCGATATGATTCTCCTTGCCCTAGCTACACACTTCTTCCAATCTACTAGATCCTAACCATCTGTTGTTGTTGGATTCAAAACATTAGTGTCTATGAATTCCTTCAACATATTATATTCCAGCACTTCCTCCATGTGGCCCTTCCAAGTCACATAATTCCAGCTTCCCTTAAGGGCATGCTTGAGTCTTATTCCATATAAATCCATTCTACTAAGCTTTGAATAATTGATCCTACAAATTCGACCCACCTGCAAAGACAACTTCAAATTATCTTCTCTACTATGATTCCTTCTCTAATACAATGTATAATTAATGTGTAGATTAAAAAATGCTCTTGAAATTTACTAGATCATAAGACTTGAAGCTACTCTACTCATCTACGGTAATCAAATCCTGATCGAGAACAAAAATCATTAACATGCATCAAGATTCAACACACATACACAAATATTTATCTAGGGGAAAGAAACATATCAAAACCCCTTACTATCTGTAGTACATTAATCAAAGAATAGAGAATAAATACAAGTATTTCTCAAGCCCAAGAAACCCCTGCTCTAGCATAATCTATCTCTCCATCTCAAAGATTTACTCAAGCCAATACTTAGTAAATCTGTAAACCTGCCAAGCTCCTATTTCCTTATACTCTTTGATGAGGAATTATCCCCTATTAGTTTGGGAAATTCCTCATTGAGAATTCTGCAATTCCTTTAGGCCCTTCTTTGACTGCATGCACCACCTATACAACTTGAACTAGCTTAAAACTGATAGTACACTACCCTTGAACTCCAATCTCAATTGGGTAACTCGAATTCTCAACATGCATGAGTTAATTTAGGTTGATTGATCAGTTAATTGGTTGATTATTCAGTGTCAAAAAAGTTACACACCCTTGTCACTCAATGTGAAAAAAGTTACACACCTTTGTCACTCAGTATGAAAAAATTTATACATCCTTGACTGAACCTCCACGAGTTCTACTAACAGTGAGAACAAGTTACTTTGAGAATAACTCAAAATAACTAAAATAGATTGCTACAAATTAGCATCTGATCATGTAGAACTGAACTCAAGTGTCTCCAACTCAAATTTACTGAGTTAACCAAGTGACAAGAGCCATGTCACCTCAGTTAACTACCTCCAAGTATTCTGCTGAAATTGAAATTCGAATTTCTCCTAATTTAATCAAGGGGAAATTAAATTAGGATTTTCTTGTTGTATTTTCAACACTAGAGAAGTGGTAGCCAAACTTGTAATAACAAACATTAATGTCTATGCCCTAAAAGAGAAGACAAAGAGATTTTGTTTGTCAAATATTGATGACATCTAATTGTGGCATAAATGACTTAGACATCTAAATTTTGATCAGATAGTTATATTCGGCAAGAAGAACGATGTGAGATATCTACCAAAGATTTCAAAAGTAGAGAATTCTATTTGCAAGTCTTGTTAGTTGGGTAAGAAGGTTTGATTTCCATTCAAGTCAAAAGAGAACTCATCAATGAATCCATTGCAACTAGTACATATGGACTTATGTGGACCTTCAATAATGTAGACACCCATAGTAAATTGTATTTCATTCTTATTATTGATGATTTCAGCAAGATGATGTGGGTTGCATTCCTTATAGAAAAATTAGAAGCTTTTGAATAGTTTAAAGACTTTAAGTCCATGGCTAAAAATAAGACTAACTCTAAAATAAAGAGAATAAGGTATGATAATGGAGATGAGTTTACCTCAAAATAATTTGATGATTTTTGCAAGCAACATGGCATCAAACAAAAGTTTACAATAGTAGAGACTGCATATCATAATGGTTTAGTAGAGGGAGGCAATAAATCATTTCAATAGTTAGCCAGAGCCATTATGGGAGAAATAAATGTTCAATATATATTATGGACTGAATCCATTCACACAACAATGGTGATTCTCAACAAAGTACACTTCAAGCCAAATAATTATAAGACCCCATATGAGCTTTGGTATGGTAGACCCACAACAATGAAGCATTTTAGATTATTTGAAAGCAAGGGTTATATCAAAAGGAATGATGACATGCTTGGTAAATTTGAGGCAATGTTTGATGAAGGTACTTTACTTGGTGATCAAGTGCTCATTGTTTAGCTCAAAAAATCTAAGTTCTCAGAATTTCTCAAAACCTAAACGATCGCATCTAGCTCGGTGATACGATCCCAACGCAACTTGTTTCACTTAAAACCAAATTCGTATGAGGAAGATATCACATTCTGTCTGCTTTGTCAAACATAAGATTTAAAAAAAAGGTACAATCACTGCACAGTCAACAGTCCATACTGTTGACGTGGCAAGTGACTAGGCAGGTCCATGGGATGGTCAGCGTCCAATATGGTATCACCAAGTGGTGCATTTATATTGGTTTGTAGGTTGGTGATTTGGTTCATTTTGATTGGTCGAAGGTGGACCAATGAGGAGGGTACAAGTGGCAAGCCTAGAGGTTGCCATGTGTCCCTCCCCAAAGGTCGGATATATTAGCACGCTATGGTAAAATTTTATGGGCAAGTCGACGGAGTTGAACCTGTGACCTCGCCCGCACAGAGGCAACGTTCCACTTTTCTACCGTCGCTTTGGTTCTTAACACTCTATGGTCACAATACATATTTAAATTGTAATGACATTGTGGTTTGGGGGAGGAGGGAACTAGCCCACGGGCTAGCCCCCTCCCTTGTGACTAGTTTATGATAACCTCCAGCCAATAACTTTCCATAACCGCCAAGCAACACAACCATAACTATTAAGATTTAACTGTTGGCATTTATACCATGACATGTGACCTCTACCACGATAACCGGAGTCTGGAGGTTAGCCATAACCACACGGTATTAGCGCTAATTACAGATTAGTCTGTAATTAAACACAACGTAACATTTAATTAAACTACAGTTTAGTTTGGAGGCAAATTCGACAGCCCTCCAAATTCGGTGATTCCTCTATTTTTAGCGGGACTAACTAGAGTTCCTCCAATTTTAGTGGAGTTTTACTAAGAGAAACTGTTTTGGTCATAACTTTTGCAAAATTCAACCAAATGGAGATCAGAAAAGGGTGTTCCTAGATGAATTTGATATTATGAGCACACATAAGCAGGTTTCATAAGAAGTAGAGCATTGTACACAACACTTTTTCCATTTTGAGCTAATATGGAGGCCTGAGCCATGGAAGCTGGACCAAGGAGATGTAGCCCAGGAGGGGTGAGCTCCTTCATCAAAACACTGTGTTAAGTGTTCATTTTGATGGTTTTTTGTAGATTTGTTTGCTATTGTTCAACACTTTACTTTCATGCTATTTTTCTCATGAATTTGACATAAAACTTGACATAGATTTAACAGTTCATTCGCAAACACCATAAAGGAAATTTATGCACATGAAGTGAATGATAAGCAAGTGTTTTTAATACTGAAGTTGAAATTAGCATAGAAAAACTAACATTAAACAATAGATTAGTTGGATACTCACAACATTGCAAGGGCTATAGATGTTATAACAAGAATACAAAGGGAGTGTCTGATTGTATTGATGTCTAAGTGGATGGACACATTGAGTCTAAAGTCTATCAACTAGTAAATACCAACTCCATTTATCCAATAAAAAATGAGGAGAAGGTTGATGATCCAATTTTATATGAAGAGAAAGAAGAACCTATGAATCCTCAGTCCAAGAATCTGTTGGTGATTTAAATACATGTATATAGAAAAGAAGAAAGCTGCTAAATCCCCCTACTCAAGTGCATGTAGCCATGTTATTAATGATGGAACCAAAGGATATTGCAAAATCTAGCCAAGATGATTAAAATCTATGCATGAAGAACTGGACCAAATCAAGAAAAATAAGACATGGGAACTTGTTCCTAGACTAGCAAAAAAGAATTATTGGCAGAAAGTTAAATTAAATGAGCTTAGTGAAGTAGTAAGAAATAAGGAAATATTAGTTTGCAAAGGCTATGCACAAATTGAAGGTTTGGACTTTGATGAAACCTTTTCTCCTATTGCTCGATTAGAGGAAATTAAAATGTTTTTGGAATTTGTTAGCTTCAAGAAATTCAAGATATACCAGATGAATGTCAAATCTAATTTCTTGAATGGAGAATTATAGGAAGAAGTTTACATTGAGCAGCCATATGGATTTCAATTATTAGATCATCCTGATTATGTTTGCAAACTGAAAAAGGCCTTGTATGGTCTAAAGCAAGGCCCATGAGCTTGGTATTCCAAGTTGGACAATTATTTTCTCTAGTGTGGTTTTAAAACGAGTGCAACTGGTAGTAATTTATATGTGAAATCTAAATATGGAAAATTGTTAGTGCCGGTTATCTATGTTGATGATATTATTTTTTCTAGTGATTCAAATAAACTAACATGCCAATTTGCAATCGATATGAAGGCCAAATTTGAGATGTTTATGCTTGGAGAACTTTCCTATTTCCTTGGTTTGTAGATTGCACAAACTTATAAAGGAGTTTTATCTCACAAATAAAGTATCTCAAGAGAGTTTTTAAGAAATTTGGCATGGAGGAATGTTCTTTGGTAATCACTCTGTTGGGCTTTAGTTTTGGTCTTATTTTGCTCTAGGAAACTTACCTAACTATCTATTTATCATCCATTTTCACTCCATTCATTCCATTTTGATGTATATTTGATGTCCTTTCAGGTATTTAGCTTTAAATTTGTCAATTTCTAAAGTTTTTATAAAAGTTTGATTTTAAGTGCAAATTTGGCAATTTCAGAAATTTCCGTAATCACTCTATGGTTAATATGGATGCAGGCCACTTGAGAACGAATGGGATACATGAATGAGAAGCTTGGGAACTAGGACCAAGCCACCTATGCTTGGTTCCAACAAAACGAGCTTTATTAGGCCTATTTGGAGCTAGTTAATTATGACTAGTTATCCAGAAATCCCATCTAAATAGGGCAGTTTTGGGATTCCATGATATTGGTCATATTTCTTGGGATGAGGGTAGTGAATTCGAATTGAATAGATGGATTAGAGTAGATAAGTTTGTTAGAGTGAATGTAGATCAGGTTGTTTCATGAGACTCCTTATTTAAGAGCCACAACTTTGATGGCTCATACATTGACTTATGATACTTTTATGCTGTGATACTTTTGGTTTGAAGAATTAATTTGAAGACTTGTGCTATTCTCATTTTGTTGCTCAATGCTATGGATGTGTAATTGATTTAAGCTTCTGATATCACTTCTCAAGTGTGCAAGGCAAGGGTGGAGGGCCCCCATTCCAAGCTAAGTACACTTCATTGTTGACTAGTTTTATTTTCTGCAATTTGTTTAATGTAGAACTGGTTTTACATAGCTTTATTTCAGATTGCTTTATGATTCATGAATGGTATTTGATTGCTTTAGTTGATAGATGATTCATCACTTTATTGAATTGAAGAAACACAAGTGTTCAAGTTGAGAATCTCTTCTGCTGAAATGATGAATTACCACTAGTTTCTTTGGTATGCATGCAAGTGGTTTTGTTATGATTTTGAGTATTGAGATGAATAACTTATGATGAAATACCTTATATGTCTCTTAAGTTAAGAGCTTCTTTCATTAACTTATCCATCTCAAATTCTTGATTTTAATCTCAGATTCATTAAGTAATAGTTGAGGCAAAGGTGGACTTCTTGAATCAAGAACCATCTTAATGTTCTTCCTTTACTATAAACAAGCTGAATTAGAGTTTTAAGATGTATTGCTTTTGAATAAATTATCTTTTGAGGTTTGATTATATCTTATCTTCATACATAGTGAACTTGCCTCAAAGCATAAACAACCTGGATTGATAATAAATAATTGTGTTAGTTTAGGTACATAAATTAGCCCAACACACTCTAATGGCTACAGGTTGGAAGGAAATCAGGACTGGTGAATCACCATAGGTAGATCAAACTTTATAGAGATATATTATTCATAGCTTCCTATATTTTACAACCTCAATACCAAAAATGATGTAGGAAGTTGGTAGTTTTGGAATATTTTAAGCAGCACCCAGACAGAGTCATCTTCTAGTAACAAAGTCGTTTCTCAGATATCTCAGAGCCATAATAGACTATGGATTTCAGTATCCCCAAGGTAAATATTTTTCACTAACTATTTATATTTATGATGATTGGGCAAGTGATGTAGATGATCAAAAGAGAACTAGTAGTGGTGCTTTCTTTCTTGGAGAATGTCTTGTTTCATGGTCGAGTAAGAAGCAAACTAAAATCTCTCTTTCTATTGCTAAAGAAGAATACATAACAAAAATTTATTGTTACAATAAGCCCTTGTGGATGAATCAGACTTTATAGGATGTACAAGTAATCTATGGTCAACCTATACCAATCATCTATGATAATAAAAGTGCGATTAACATGTCCAAGAACCCCTTTTTCATTGAAATGCAAAGCATATTCCAATCAAGTACCATTTCTTAAGGGCAAGTTGCAAATCAGATTTTCAAGTTGGAGTATGCACCTACAAAACAGTAGGTAAATAATATATTCAAAAAACCTCTCCCAAGGGATCAATTTGAGTATTTAAGGAAAATATTGGGAGTATTTCCTCTAGCCTCCCTCACTATATCTTCTTCAAGAGGAAGAAAGGTAGGCAGCAAAAGACTTACCATATCAAAAGAAAGATGTTAGGTCCATAGGATCAACAAAACAAAGGGGGATATTGTTGGCAGGGGGAGAATGTTGGTTTCTTTGCCATTGATGTCAAAGGGGGAGAAGAACCTCAAAAAAAGGGGGGAGAAGTACCTCAAACAAACACAGGGGGAGTACTACATCAAAGGTGTAGTACAAGAGAGCAACATCATAGGAGGGAAAACATTTTCAAGAGGAGAAGAAAAGAAGTATAAAGGACAATTATTTTTTCCTTTGTGCTTGAGTTATGTGATTGTTTCTTTCTTGGTTATATGATTTTTCCATCAATGTAAAAGGGGGAGAATGTTAGAATATGATGTCATTGATGGAAAATACAACAAAGATGAAGGAAAAAGTTGAAAAGGTTCCAAGCAGAAAGGAGATTAGCACAAGTATGGAAAAGACAAAGAATGATTAATATGTAGAGACTTTGGATCCATTTTTGGTATAGATCATTTCAATAGTTTTTTTAACTTTCTTAATTAGATATAGCTTCAAAATAACTTTCCAACAGTATATCGAAGTTTGAAAATTGCCTCCTGGATCATAAGTTATTATTAGTTAAAGATATGAAGCACTAAAAGTCAAAGGTTGTAGAGCATTTGGTAGAGCTGCCAATGAAGAATCTAGGTGAACGTGATTGATATAATAGACACAAAAGTAGAGTATATTGGTCGGTAGAGGATCCCACTCCATCCAATCGTGAGAAGGTTCCTAGATGATGCAAAAGACAACACAAAGTTTGAGCACCCAGAATGACTATGCACTAGGAAGACATGGAGAAGTAGATGCAACAAAGGAAAATGAGTTGATTTTTGCAGTGTAGGGAGGTCCCACAGTCACATATCCTCAAGAGGAATTCCCCAGAAGAACCAAAGGTGTAGGAAAAATTTGAAGGCAGAGATGACTTAAGGCCAGGAGGAGTCAACAAGCAGAAATACACATTGATTGGGAGAGTGTAGAGTGGGAGATCCCCATGGGACAACTCACCCTAGGATAAATTCACCAGAAGTATGAATTTATGGTCAAAGGTGAAGCTTGGGGATGAGACACAACCATGAAATGTGGCATAAGAAGCATTGAAGAGTATTGGCCTAGACCCTTTAAATTTGTAATAAGAAATCATTGAAAATCAAAGGCCCGTGAACCCCTCTACTTTCGTACTCAAGACAACATGGATGACACTTGGCATAAATGTATTGGCTCATACAGACATCATGGAAGACATAGTGGCATGACATCAACATGATGTTAACAAAAGGGTGACACATGGCATGTGATTTTGACACTTTCAGGTGCCCAAGTGGGCCAAATCCAGGTGAAATGTGGCACCAGTTAGAAGGAACCATGTGGAATTGGTGACATAAGCATGATGCCATCTCAAAAGGTTTATAAGGCATACATGCATGTCTCTCTGGGATGGCTAGGATCCGGGATACAATGGCACCACAAGTGGCAATAAAGCTCACCCTTGCAAGTTGTTGATTGGTCCACAAGTGCAATAAAGGTCCCATAGGGACACATCATCCTAAAGAATAGACCCTAGATGTAAGAAGGGGAGCACATTGTGCGTTGCTCTGACTATGGGACAAGTGAAGTACATGGTGGAAATTACATTTAGAGAAAAAAAACAAATAACAAGAGTTCATGGGACACATCATCCTGGATGTGTTACCTTGGGAGAAAATTAAAAGGCATAAAAGAGGAAACTTCGGGCTAACAGGGCTCTGGGACACAACAAAATATATAGTTAGAGCTCAAAGACCAATCGAGAAGGTTCATTTGGTAATGGCAAACCCACATGACACATAATCCTGGAGGTCCAGCCCCATAGGTGTTTTCAGAGGCGCACCATGAAAATAAAGTTGCGAGTTAAAGAATGGGCCCACACCAAGTTCTATGTGGATGGAAAACTATGGGCGTAGAAGGTTCATAAATAATTATTCAAACTTGAGGGAAATAGTGAAATGGGCCCGATAGAGTTATTTTTTGGCAGTGTTAAGCACTTGGGCCTATATTTGAAAGATTAAGTATGAACGAGTCGACAACACTAAAATTTGGAATTTATACCATATACAACAAAGCACTAAAATTGATATAAAACAAGCATGAAAGAGGTGGTAATAGTTTGGTTGAGGACAACAAATTTAGAGAGAAAATTATTAGAATAACTAAATTTGTAGTTAGCCAAATTTAGAAAGTCTCTGCTAAAGGCTGATAAAAATTCCAGAATAGAAAAATTGGGTAGTTTACCCTAGTTTTTCTTATAAAGATAGCTAAGAAGAGTTAACATACTTGAAGAAAACATTCAGAAGGCTTGATAGAAGTAATACAAAAACAAAAAAAATAAAAGGTTTATGCATGATATTGAGTTGAACTTAACTCAAAGTTCAATAACTCAAATTATCAACTCAAATTACTTTATAAGCAAAAACAATTGAGCAAGGTTGGGTATCGTGTCAGTAGTGTTGGCGTGGTTGGTGAGTTGATCGACGCTAAGAGATTGTTGAATATGATGGTATGATGTTTGTGGTGAGTGTTTGAAGAGAGAAAATTATTTGTTTATGTAAGCAGTGGCCTTCATGATTTGAGTATGAAAATTGTATGAAAGATGAATCATTGTGGTCAAGCAAGTGGTAGCATGAAAATCAGGGGTTGTAGGTCCTTCCAATAGTTGTTGGTAAAAATTATGGGTTGGAGCTCCTTTCAGTAGTAGTTGATAAACTTAGGGGTTGTATCTCCTTTCTATTGTATCTAATAAATGAGGGAGTAGTAGCTTCCTTTTGGTTGTAGCTAGAGAACTTTGTAACAATAAGTAGAAGCATGCCTTTGTGAAGTAAATTGAAGATAAGTTTGAAGAATTTATGTGTCATGTTTGAGTTCTTATGATTGTTTCTTGTCATGAATCATATGAATTATTGTTGTAGTAATTGGTGTCCTAGTATCTTTTACAAGTGAAAGAAATTATTCAAACTCCTACGATACTGATTCACCACACCGGCCACCCCCCCTCCCCCCCCCCTCAATATTGTCCTCGTTTCTAACATATATGGGGGAAGTAGTACACATAGTTAAGGCAAGAAAAAATGTATAATATTAAATCGAGTCCTTTGAGAGAAATGTAGAAGAGTTATCTAAAGAATTCCAACAAGCACTTGAAGAACAGGTAAACAAGTTATGATAGAAGCTAAGGGCGAGATATGGGAGAAGATTAGTTAGAAAATCTCACAAATCAAGCCATAACTTAAGATCTTATCAAAATGTAAGAAAACTATAATAAAAAATGCTAAAATTAAAATTAAAGATATCACTCCTATACTTGAGGAAAAGTTGAAAGACATTGATTGGCTCATAGACTATTTCAACTCATTAAAAGAATAAACAATCAAAGATATGAACTTACCCTCTTGTTGTAACTATAACACCCCTCCCCAAATTTTAAGTCTCATTTCCTCTTAATAAATAGAGACCCTTCTACAATGTTGTCTTTGTTCAACCACATTTGTATAAGGTTTTTCTTTCATTTTCAATTACGTTGTCACAGTTATTCTCTTGTTGCATTTGCTCATTATTACTTAGTATATTTCTACATTAGAAAGGGCGAATCGTTTATAATCATATATTGTAAATAATTATATTTTTTTTTTGCTTGTGGTTCACGAGCACCCTGGTCAGCGAGTGATCACTACGTCCACGGAAAAATCTGAGCGATAGCTAGGCTAAATCGCCCCTCGGCCTACTGCAAGCCCTGACCCCAAGGGCTTCGGGTGGATTCGACCCTGTGACCTCCCGATGGCGAGGCACGGTTTTTGACCAACTAAGCTAACCCTTGGGGATTTTTGTAAATAATTATATTAAACAAATGTATTGTATGAATATTTTATATATTAAATAAATGTTATAAATATTGTACATGATAATATATTTATGAGAGATTTTTTGGCGAAAATCACATGAGAAACCATTTGTCGACGCGTTTCGAACCAACCAATGTGATCCATCAATATATTGTAAAAACAATAAATATATAGTGGTAAATGTATTTTAAATATATACTAGCATTTGCACCATATGCTGCAAAGGAAACACCGTAAGTCATAAATATAAGAAAAAAATTGGCATACATAAATATAAGAAAAAAAATGACACTAATGATTTCAGTTTTAGTGAACTCTTCAATCATTTCTCTCTTTGCAATCCGTTGACCATACCACGCATTTCTTCCCTTCATCAGTGTAACATATGTATCATCCAGAAGTGGGCCTATCAATTTCTCAGGCTCTTCCGCCAACAAATGTGTTATATAGATCATCTCTGATGTGCAGTGAGAAAAATAGACAGACTTGCTTGTAGCACTCTCATTTGTCAAAGCTACAACCACACATGTACAGGAACTAATAAGTATTAACATAGTTTGAACATGAACAGGGAAACACTAATTCATCATTATTTAATGGCTTAATAGAAAATTACAAACAGGAAATAAGCAGACGGTTTTATCTCGTTAAATTTGTCAAGAAATTCATGTTTGATAACATCCACGATAATTTCATAGCACCAAATCATGCATGTGTTAATTGTGAAACTCCAAACTCATGCATTTTCTGCCTGCAAAATGTTTTGAGTTAATACAAATATGATGTATGTCGTGATATGGAACCTCTCCATAGTATCATAATATGCCATCTTGTGCAGATTCTCCTTGCTGACACGTTTGAAAACATTGCTCTTAATCTCCGCAAAATTATTTGACACAAGTAGTGCCAACAAGGCATTGTTGTGAGATATGATTGCTTAGGCTAAAATAACGGAGGATGAATGCAACAACAACTATCATCTGGTCCATAATGAAACATGCAGTCTCAAATGCCATAGATTCTTTAGAGCTACTTGCAACTCCCTCTACTAAATTGAATAACACTTGAAGCACATCCCCTCCAAATGACTGGCAGAGTTTATCAAATATCTCTATTACATGAAACACCACATAGAGTTTGATAGTGCCTTGTCCTATGATAAAATGGTAGATGAGACTAATATCTGTTACTTGGAGAAGTGCCACTCCACAAATCAGTATGACTAAGCATCCTATGTCAGAAAGCTCATCAGCACACGGCCTCTAGAACTGACCGTCAAGCATCTCCATGTGAATGCCAGTGTCTTTGCTGGCATGATAGTCAATAATGATAGAAAGGAATCAAGGCACACAAAGAATACTACATCAATAAGCAATTCACACCTCCAGGGAACATGGAACATTGTATTGTAAACCCTCTATCTCTTTTTATCATTTCCAACTGATGTTGTGCTTCACAGAGAACTGCCTCCATATATTTCACTGAAATGGCCTTGTCCTCTGATAAAATGGTAGATGAGACTAATATCTGTTACTTGGAGAAGTGCCACTCCACAAATCAATATGACTAAGCATCCAAAGCAATTCATAGAATGCTTCCACGACTGATACACCCTATATTATCAAAAACAAAAAGTAGCCATTCATGTTTCTGCAATATGGAATTTGATACTGCATTTACAACCATAACTACTCTGCCATCTTAGGATTATGAACTTACTTTTAAAGCATGCCAAAGAATGCTAAAAAGCTTATGGGTCTCCTTGGAAGCTTTCCAAAAGCATTTTTCCCACTTTGTGGTTGTTATGTCTCATTTAAACTATGAAACATGTATTGCGGAAATAAATAAAAGAGAAAAATAAAAATATTGCCTGAGCTCAAAATTGGATTTAAACCCGTATCATTCCTTTTCCCTGTATTCTGTCCCCCATGTCTGGCTTAATTTCTCCCTTTGTAATTCGTTGACCATACCACGCATTTCTTCCCTTCAACAGTGTAACATATGTATCAGCCAGAAGTGGGCTTGTCAATTTCTTAGGCTCTTCCACCAACAAATGTGCTATATAGATCATCTCTGATGTGTAGTGAGAAAAATAGACAGCCTTTCTTGTAGCACTCTCATTTGTCAAAGATGCAACCATGCTTGTACAAGAACTAAAAAGTATTAACATAGTTTGAACATGAACAAGGAAACATTAATTCATCATTATTTAATGGTTTAAGAGAAAATTATAAACAAGAAATAAGTAGACGGTTTTATCTCGTTAAATTTTGCAAGAAACACATGCTTGATAATATCCACGAGAATTTCACAGCACTAAATCATGCATGTGTCCATTGCAAAACTCCAAAACCATGCATTTTCTGCCTCCAAAATGTTTTGAGCCAATACAAATATGATGTATGCCGTGATATGGAGCCTCTCCATAGTATCATAATATGCCATCTTGTGCAGATTCTCTTTGCTCACACGTTTGAAAACATTGTTCTTAATCTCCGCAAAATTATTTGACACAAGTAGTGCCAACAAGGCATGTGTGTGAGATATGATTGCAGCTGATATAGTAATTGCTTGGGCTAAAATGACAGAGGATGAATGCAACAACAACTATCATTTGGTCCAGAATGAAATGTGTAGTCTCAAATGCTATAGAATGAAATGTGCAGTCTCAAATGCCATAGATTCTTTAGAGCTACTTGCAACTCCCTCTGCTGAATTGAATAACACTTGAAGCACATCCCCACCAAATGACGGGAAGAGTTTATCAAATATCTCTAGTACATTAAACACCACATAAATTTTGACAGTGCCTTGTCCTCTGATAAAATGGTAGATGAGACTAATATCTATTACTTGGAGATGTGCCACTCAACAAATCAATATGACTAAGCATCCTATGTCAAAAAGCTCATCAGCACACGACCTCTGGAATTGACTGTCAAGCATCTCCATATGAATGCCAGTATCTTTGTTGGCATGATAGTCAATAATGATAGAAAGGAATCAAGGCACACAAAAAATCCTACATCAATAAGAAATCCACATCTTCAGGGATCATGGAACATTGTATTGTAAACCCTCTGTCTATTTTTATCATTTCCAACTGATGTTGTGCTTCGCAGAGAACTACCTCCATATATTTCACTAAAAAAATATTGGAATGGGGACATCCCAACATATGTAGGATATTTGGCACTGTGAGCAATCACATGTTCTCAATCCACCAGTACTTAGGGATCTCCGAAACTGACCCTTCCCCTATTTGAATCCTTATCAGGTTGTTGTTGCTGTTCTGATCAACAACTTGGAGAAGCGGCCTCATTCGATTTCTGATCTTCTGCTATTTCATTCTCAACTATGCATTTCATGCAAGAGTTGGCCTTCACATTCAAACTATCATTCAGAGTCCACTGCCTCAACTTAGGAGGAGAACCCCAATTATTGCACATATTTGAAATGTCTTCCAGATTTGTTGGCGTATTCACGACGACCGATCTATGTGCCCCTAGTAAAGAAACCAAAACCCTGTCCTCTGGGTCGACCGACTCCACTTCATCAATACCCATAACTCCATTTGCATGTGCATCCATATATGTTGCTTCCTGGAAAATCAAAGAATCTTCCATTTTTGTATGGTCTCTCTCATTATTTAGGGCAATTGGCTTATCTTTCTTGGTGTTATTATTACTATCATCTTCTAGCAATAACAAAACAGAGTTCTCTGCATGGCATTGAATAACATCGTGCCCCGCTTCAGTTTGCTTTGAAAACCCTGATTCAAATTGTTCCACGGCGGCTTCCTTCAAGAATCTGAAATTCGGAACAGTGGAGGGCACGAAAGGCTGATGAGATGCGGTAGCTCCTGGTAAAGCTGAAGGAGAAGGGGTTCGTTTCCGACGACAAAGCAGCTTGGCAGCACATGAAGAGCATGGGTCGGTTCAACAGGGGAGTCTGTTTGGGCAGTATAAGTAGGTGACATTGAAAGCTTAGGCCTGTAGTTGTACATCTCTCCGTTGCATTCTGGTATTCTTTCTCTTCTGGTAATAAACTCAGAAGGATTGATGCTCTTGTTTGTTAGGGTTCTCACTGATTATGAGTCTTTTGTCATCTGCCTTGATAAAATGATACGAGTTCTCATTTAGCGTAGGATGAGCAGTGTCTGTGGTTTCATAATGTCCAAACAGAACATTCAAGTTTGATTTGTAATGACATTATGGAATTTTATCTCGTGTATTGCTTCATATGTGAAAAATATATTCGATTTCAAGTTAGGCCTAGCATTTCAAGTTTCTGCTAGGATAGGGAATTTTCAGGGAAGATATAACTCATTTGAATTAGCAAAACCTTCCTCTGCTCATGTAAGAAGGGGTAGCCTGAGCCTTGAATTCTAGACTTTGGTTCGCTAAGTTGGATGGTGCGATGCAACTCTTTTGATTTTTTTTTTTGTCAGTTGGTGATTCTCATCGATATTCGCTGGGTCATCAGTCTGGGTAAAGTTGAAATGAGTTCCTTTTGGTGTAGGATGGCCAATTTTTGTGGTTTCATAATGGAAAAACCCAACAACTTATAATTACATTAAGGCTCTGGATGAATTATTGCCTTGCTTATTCCATGCAAAACAACCATGCCTTGTTGATTTGGAGCTATCTTGGGTAGCTCGGCCAATGGTACCCATTAAACCTGTAAATATTGTGGTGCCTTTTCACGAATCATGTGGCCTTTCTAAACTACCATTTAGTATGTGTTTTTATGCCTCATTAACCATAATCGTAATTATTCTCAATCACAGCAAATCGACCTTTCATTTGAAGTCCCTGTCCCTGTACTTACGAGCCAAACTCCAGGTATATGAAAAAACTTGCACATACAAGTTAAGTCACTTTGTTCATGGAGTTGAGAATGTATGCCAATGTTTTTAATCTTGGTCAGCTGTGCAAGGTATATGCTATTTATTGATGGCCTGTACCTTTTCACAAGATCCGGATATTTTACTGGTGACTTTTTGGTATATGCTTAGTTTGACACATGCTCACAATGTTTGCACAATAAGTTCATTATAGTGGATATCAAATACAGAACCTAAAATAGAGAAAAATGGTACATGCTCACAATGTTTGCACAATAATTTCACTATAGTGGATATCAACTACAGAACCTAAAATAGAGAAAGATGGTACATTATACAAAAATAAGAATGCACAATAATTTCACCAACAGTAATTTGTTTAATAAGAAACACTTGTTGACAACAAAAATTTGAATGGTTAGCATCCCTCCAATCATATGGCATAAATATTGAGAAAAATAAATCAACTATTTTTAACTTTAGGTTGAAGTGTTTTCTGGTCAATGGATCTTTCCTATCGACATGGACTTACACTCACATCACAGCTCCCAGATTTTCAAATTAGTGTAGCAAGTTTACATCTGTATATAATTTATGATTTGATAAATATCTGCTGAAGCAAAAAATATACATCAATTTAAATTGATATTTAAAGACGGATACTATCAAATTTTGTTTATGAGAACATTGAAGATAACATGTCACTTTGAACCGATTGTAATTGTGCGAAATGCACATGGGTTTAAAGATTTTAGCATACTCAATGTGTGCTCAGTATGCCCTCAAAGTTAAAATTATTCACATGGGCAACTGAGATCTATTAAATTTCTAGTGAGAGGGAATTCAATGATGACACTGGTAAGCCTTGATGGTTAGGACTGCATCTTCGGGAAACATTATTAATTTTTCCAATTGACAAAACAAGTTTTCTCTAGTGTCAATATATGCCAAAGTGTATGCAATTGATCTATTGGTGATATATTTGTCAGATTTGTGAGGGCCTCATTTGCATTTCATACAATTGTAGTAGAATGCAACTTTAATGTGGGATGTAGCAACTTTAGATTTATCATTTAAGTTGTTTTTATGTGTATTGATCAAGTTTCCACTGGTCAAGATATGCATGTTGTTTAGGTTAAATTTGGCCACGGGCATGCATGTTTTCAACATGGTGGTAAGATGCATTCTTTTGGCATATTGCATGCATATCCAATGCCAGAGCAAGAGTTAATGTGCATTCTGAAACTGTTGTGTAGTGTAGACTTCACCTTTGTGGAGCATTGAAGGCATGTCAATGGGCCTGGGATCTTTTAGATTTTGAATGAATGCTTACAAGAAGCAATCTATTTTAGTTTGTTGTTAGTGGTGTTTAAAAGTTTTACACTTAGTATTTCGTAATCATTTGGGGACTTCCAAAACTATCTCAAAATTTTGAACACTACATTGTGGTTTATGCAATTGAATTAATAATTATTAAATCGTATGTTGTGCCATGGCTATTCTTTTGTAAATTTGAACTGGATATGCTCTATTATACTTCTTAAGCATTTAATAACTTGAGGCGTAATGACATTTGTAATGTTCAATATCTGTGGAATACCTGCACATCCCTTATTCAAGCTTTTTGTTGCGTTGACTCACGTAAAACACTACCTTTTATATGTATCTTTCACCCAAAAGATCTTGAAGCGGATGGGATGCTTGAAATGATTGTAAGTATTGGACAGGGAGAATATTTGGGCAGAATCTACAAAAGGTTGCGATTGCTCTCCAATGATGGTGCTCATTTCCCCAAACATTATGGTGTGTAAATTGTACAAGGTCCAAATCTGATTAAAGTGACAAAAGTTTCATTTACATGTTATCCACCAATTGTGAAGGTCCCAGAAAACTATTATAACTCATTACTACCCAATTTGGATCCCTAAAATTTGGGGTGGGTTGTCATACAAGGCCCATATCTGACTGAATTGTTATGAGTTTAAATTAGAAAGTAACCGAGCAAAATGATGCAAAGGATAATGTAAATATTATCCACCAATTGAACAAGATCCAACGGATTTGAAGTGTTAGTTATTGCCATTCAAAGAATCTGGATTCATACTCATATAGCTTGTCATTATTATACATGATAGTTTAGGATATAATAGACTATACTTGTAAAAAGGATTTTACAAATGTCATAGCACCTCTGGCTATTAAATGCTTAATTACAATATAGCATATCCAGTTCAAATTTACAAAAGAATAGCGATTAACTATTAATTCAATTGCATTAACCACATGCTAGTTTTCAAAATTTTGAGATAGTTTTGGAAGCCCCAAATGATGATACTACATTTCCAACCATAAATACTCTGCCATCTTTGGATTATGAACTACTTTTAAAGCATGCCAAGGACTGCTAAAAAGCTTATGGGTTTCCTTGGAAGCTTTCCAAAAACAGTTTTCCCACTTTGTGGTTGCTATATCTCATTTAAACTATGAAACATGTATTGTGGCAATAAATAAAAGAGAAAAAGAAAAATATTTCCTGAGCTCAAAATTGGATTTAAACCTATATCATTCCTTTTCCTTTTATGTTGTCCCCATGTCTAGCCTAATTTCTCCCTTTGCAATCTATTGACCATACCACACATTTCTTCCTTTCAGCAATGTAACATGTGTATCAGCGAATAAATTTTGAACCGTTTTACTTCGAAGTTAGAGATGTAGTTTAGAATTAACAGGAAACAAGATGAAATGTCCTTACAGTTTTCTCCCTCCAATCTCGCAGGAAGTAAAGGCGAATGGAATGAACAATCAGAAGGAGGTAAATCACGACAAATGCATGATGCGAATACCAGAAAGCGTTGAACTTGGTCAATTTATCAATTTGCTAAGGAAGTTTCACTGAACTTCTTCTAAACCAGGAGGTCGCGAGAATGAAGGCAATGGCCATGAGTACGACCATACAAACCCCCGTGATGCCATACAAACCCCCGTGATGCCATCATTCTGTATGCCATAGCGTTGACGGCCTGTTCACCATTATCATGATTAACCACAAGTTTATAAAATAATAATATACAGTGATTTTCATGTAGCCTTGTATAACATTTTACACCTTGACACTTGCAAGCTCCATTACTAGTTTTCCATTGGGTAAAAGGTGCCTCCAGAGATAATTATTTTTCCTTGTCATCACAGTTGCAGTGCAAGCATAGTACAGAGCGTTCTGCCACTTCACCATGAAACCTGAGTACCTTAAGCTAATTCTCCATCTCACTCCTTCAAACTTGCCAGATTTCATCAAGGCGGCTAGATCCTACAATTATAGCATATCGGACAAGATTTGAGAGCTAGAAACACAGTTCACAAATTCCTCAAAAATGAAATAAATTAACCTAAGCATAAATACTGTTGGGCTATATTGGTCAACTTTTTTTTCACATCCATTAAACTATGAAAAAAATTGGTAAAGAAACAGACAAGAAAAACAAGATAAAAATGCACAAGAACATCAAAAATTATTTTTAAAAATGCAGAACATTATAATTTTCATTGGCCTATGTTTTGCAGGGTTGAATAACTTAAGATGCCGTATGTCTTTTAGTGCTTTTCTAGGGTTTATGCGCCGACAGACTTCCCATCGTTCATGACAGACAAGGACAAAGCCTGGCCTTGATAGTCATCATCTTTTTTTATTCCCGTCGTCGAAATTGAGTTCGTAACATGGAGGATCGTACTGGAATCTTCAGGGCCACGGATTGAAAATGGTTTTGCCTTCTTCCCTGAACTTGCGAATTAGGTGTTTCAGTTTGGGCCCGTTAAAGCAACTTCCGACATCATCCATAATGCATCCCAGCCATTCTCCAGCACATCTGTTTAAGCCCCTGTTCCACCAATTTTTAGAGTTTCCATCCACAAATTTAAATAATAATAATAATAACAGTGATTTTCATGCAGGTCTTGTATACCGTTTCATACCTTAACACCTGCAAGCTTCATTAGTAGTTTCCCTCTGGCGTTAGGTAAAAGGTGCCTCCAGAGATCATTATTTTTCTTTGTCATCACAATTGTAGTGCCACCAGATCCTACAATTATAGCACATCAGACAAGATTTGATGTCAGCAACCACAATTCACAAATTCACCATGAAGGAAATGAATGAACTAACCATGCCTACATCCATTAAACTATGAAAACTATGAAAAAATTGGTAAGAAACAGAAAAGAAAAACAAGATAAAAATAGCAGAACAACAAAAATTATTTTAAAAAATGTAGGACAATATAATTTTAGTTGGCCTGTGACTTGCAGGGTCGAATAACTTCCCGATGTTGTATGCCTTTTAGTGCTTTTCTAGGGTTTGCGCACCTGCAGACTTCCCATGGTTCACAGCAGGCAAGGACAAACCCTGGCCCTGACCCTGATAATCATCATCTCTCTGATTCCAGTCCTCGAAATTGAGTTCGTAACTTGGAGGATCACGCTGAGCCAAACAGCGTACCACCAATCGTCACAGACGAAGCCCTCGGGGTTCCACTCGGAGTGCTACGAACTGACAACACCTTCGCAGTAATTGAACTGGCCGTCCGAGTGATCCGCTTCAACATCGGCGTTCAATTCATGAGACAAAGGCGGAAACAACCATAAACTCCAGGAAACCTTAAACGAAAACAGCCATAAACTCCACAAACTCTCCTGGAAGGCGGACAAAAGTCAAGTGGAAAGTGAAACGTTTTTTAAGGTTTTTTAATGTTTTAAAACATTTTTTATTTATTAAATCAGACGGCTGATTTTTGTTCAATCGTCTAACAAAAGATCTAACGACTACAATTAAGACAGAAAAACATTTGAGGGAGTTCATTTCAAAGGGAAACACCTTACGACATAAAAATACGATAAAAAATACATAAGGAAACATGAAAATATTGTAGCCGTTATATGTTTGCAAATAATTTAAAAGTCTTGACATTTAAACAAGAATACTTGAATCCCAATCACGCCTAACCCAAGCGCTATCCGAATGTCAACAGCATCTCACCGAATGACAAGTCACTAGTGGGACCCGCTCTTACGCATATTGTGAATTACGTAGTGGGCCCCGCTCTTACGCAATCTGCCATGTTTCGCGGTTGCGTCATCACTCATCCGAACTGAATTTTGTTCCAAAAAATTTTCTTTCAACACCACGATTCAAAACGGACGACCGTGCAAATACGGGCCTTACTTTTTCTCGGTACGGAATATAAACCGAATCCCGCTAGATATATAAAGTGCAAGTATTCATTTTCGCTGTGCATATGGGATAATACCCTAAGCATTAAAAAAAAAAGTTTCAACCGTGCGCCATGCCAATGTTTCGCGAGACCTCCCCATTATATTTCGTATGAGTCGTCTGCCACGTAGTCAACTTTCAATTCCAAGCATAGGCCAAAGCACCAGATCCAAATATTTGCATGCATCAAAGTCGAGAATCCAACCTGTGAGATCAATAGTTGCTTCACCATAGTTGTGTTACATTTTATGTTTCCAAATCGTTGTCGATTGTTTTAAATTTTCATTTGTAACTCGGTGTGTTGAAATGTTATATGCTTGATATATTGTTATAGGTTTATATTTATGATATCTTAAATATTTTATCAATATTTTACTTTATTCATATATATATATATAAACATATATACATTTTTATCATATGTATATGGTATTGCAATTTCTGTGTGAAATAATTTTAATTTCTTAAATTCTCTTTCGTTTATTTCTTCTATTATGTAGATGTTAAATTTAAATAAATGAGGAAATTTTAATGATTTAAATTTATTAAGAATTTTATTCATTTTTATTCTTCATACCTATGTGTTGTTAGTGATATGTGCATAGATACCACAAGTGGTCATTAACTCTTTTTCAACTCATTTGATTAAAGTTTACCAGCTTGCAGGGAAAGTTTGGTAATCTCTTGCTATATATATATATATCGCAACTTTTTCATTATCGTTTCTTTTGGATCCATGTATTATGTTTATTAAATTTCTTTAATTAACATAATTTTTTTGACTAATTGTAAAGTTTGTCTTATTTTCAGCCATGATTTTTATAGCAATCTTTTGATTCACCTTTAGTTATCAAATGCATTACCCATATTTGTTACCAATGAACATAAATTTACGCGTAGACTTGTACATAAATTTGTAAACAAGTAGAAATATGTAGTTGTATTCAAGTCAGTTTAGATTAAAGTCTTTTGCTCTATAATCCATTTTAAAATACTCTCTTTCTTTAAAATCCAAGTCTCCATCCTTTGGAGCACCATCTTGTGAAGGGTTCATTGGTCCCAATAATACTAGTCAGGGTTGCTAGCAATGGAAAAGTGTTTAATTGGGACTCCGACCAAAAAATTCCTCATGTGTTAAGCCAAGACATTTTCAGCCCTCAACACCTCCATAGATGAATGCATTTTCACACTCTCCATGGTAAAAGAGAAACATAAATGTATCTTGGAAATGAAAGAAAAAATTCAAAAAGCCATAAATACTATTAATGAATTTAGAGTAGAATGGAATTATTTGGGAAGGTTTAGTATCCCTTATTTCGGGGGACATGAAGGTTGGTTAGTTGGAGAAGAAGCCTTCCATGACAAATTGAAAGTAACCCAACAAGATCTAGGATGCCTTTCATCCATTAAAGGAGGTATTTTTGTGCCATTAGTGATAAACTATTTGTGTAAACTATTTGTGTAGATATTTCAACATATTGCAATATTAGACAAATTGATAAAAGGCCTACCTATTGCAGGTTACTAGCTAAAATCTCAATTGATTATGGTTATCTCCAAGTTTAATAAAGTACTATGGTATTCACTAGCAAAATGGGATCATATTACTAGGTCAAAGAAATGGCTAAACCCGCATGTTATTTTAGCACCAGTCACTACAATGACACAGACATTCCTGAAACTATAGTTTGTAGTGCAAGACGTTGAACAATGGGGAGAAGAATATGTCATCATGATTATTTTTCCTAACTCAAAGAAGAAAAATGCAAAAGATTCCCAGAGTGTATCACCGACCAACACGTCTAAGAAGTTGACTAAAGTGACCAAGTAATCCGGTAAAGGAAAAAATGTTTTAAGGAGATAACTTTCTTTACTTTATTTTATTATTCAATTACTTTTAGTTTAAAGACAATTACTCAAAAACAATTAACTTAATTTTGTATAAAAGACCTCATTTCTCATTTTGAGGGGGTAGATTTTGAGGTGAAAGAGTCTTATTTTTTTTAAAAGAGGTATGATTGCACTTGCTGCACTAACCCAATCTCATGTTCTATAACTTTTAATTAGTGCAATTTACTCACGTGGTGTTTTTATTTTATTTTGTGTGTTGTCTCTGTTTGATCACTGCTAAAGATAATCAATGGCTTATTGTTATTAGCTTGATAAATAATTTAAACAATTGTTACGCTTTCTAGTTTGTTTTCCCTCAACATTATACTTCCTGTAAGAGACCTGAATGCAAATATGATAAAAGAGAAGAAAACTCAATGAAAATATATAAAAGAAAAGATATAATCTTAAATCCTTTAACACCCAATCATTATTTTATTCCCATTCCACTTTATTCATTCCCTACAAAAGGATTGAAATCATACATATGAAGCATTGGAGTGGCATATAATAACCCAAGATCCTTATTTGATTTTAAATAACCCTTAATTACCATATATAAAATTCAAATGGACATGTGATTCAATGAATGTGCATGGGACTTATTTAACCATCCCTATCCATGGAGTCAACCACACATGAGTCATTCTACCTCTTTCACAACAAATTGGAGACTTGGCAGTTGAATGACCTCTCGGCCCTTGATTCTAGTGCTTCACGATTTAGTAGAAGAATAATCCTCTACAACTTCTGCAACCTTTTCTTTGTATGGACACACTTTGTATAGTCATTTCTACCTCGAACATTAATCCACATCACTCTGACCTTCTCACCTGCAATTCTCACATGCCCATCGACTCTACCTAGTTGATACAAATCACCATTATTGGCTCAATGGGCTACTGTGTGGAGGACTATGGTATATTAGTGTTGATTTGGCTTATCAGTGTCAACAATAGGCTGATCTTGGCAAGTAGTAGACAATGAACTCTGTATCAACTATTAATTCCATAATTAATAGATTTATTCTTCCCCCACCAATTCCCAATGTGATGGAATCAATGATCCCTGTGCTGAAACTGAATGGAGTATTGAGGTCACCCATACAACCAGTTAATCAAATCATTCCTGCAGATAGCCACTGTCGCAACCCCAAATTGATTAGTATTATTAGTCCTTCTTTTCTAAGAAGGAGAGTAACTAGACCAACAAGGGTGATCTCAAGGACCACCGAAATTGGGTTTCCAAATAGGGTGAGAAGGATTCCCACCGAACCTAGGTTGAGGACCTCACCGGAAACCCTCGCTAGTTGAAAACTCACCCGAGCCTTCAATCGAGATGCAAAGAGAAATGATCCAAATCCATGTATTATGTTCTCCTAATTTCTTCCTTCATAGCTTCTTATTTGACATTTGTCCCAAGTTTCTATAATTTACTGTCAAATACCATGTACTAGAATACCACTAGAAAATACCACATCTTCCTTGATTGTTTACAAAAATTCCCTATTTTTCCCCTTTTATTATAAATCCAGGGCCCCTTTTTCCAAAATGGTACTTATTACTATCCTAAAGGAATAGAGGACCAATAGAGGTGTTATCTTCCAGTAACCAGTTGGTCAGGGATATTACAGTACTCCCCGCCTAAGATTTCTTGTCCCAAGCTATCCAAATGTAATATTGGGTTCCAAATGAGTAAAGAAAACCTCCGAGGAACATCATCTAGAGCATGCAAAACTATGTCAGGATCCATAGTCTCTTGTGTTGATGAATCTCCTCTGCCCAATGTGATTCAAACTTAAACATGAATGCAACAAATTACAAATACAACCATAAATAAATAGATGCAACATAAATAACACTTCATTTCATTAACATCAAAATACTGAAATATGCTTACAAAAATAATGGAAATAGCTCGGGTGATGGTAGCTTATCTCTGAGAAGAGATGTGGTGGCTACATGCCTCTAACTTGTGTTAAAATGAGGCTCAAGGGCCTTTTTATTATTGAACAACAAGGGAAAACCCTAAACAACCAAAACCCTAACCCAAAGAGATGGAATGCCAAGAGTTTGTGGGCCTTGTTGGGGTTAGTTGGGCAGCCAACTTACCGGGGTCATAACTTTGTCATATAATCTCTGTTTGGTGCGTATGATACCTTGTGGGAAATTTCTCTCTGATTACTATATAATTTGCAGTAGGCCCTTTCCTATGGCTATGGGCTTGCTACAAACCTCAAAAAAACGCCGTTTAGGGGGCCAAAACTGCTCCAAATGTCCAAGACCCAAAAAACTATTAAAAATAGTAAATGCTGTAATAAACAAGGAAACATATGAAACTGATAGGAGGTCTAGGTGGAATAGGTGGGTGGCCACCAATATCCACCTAGATCATTCCTCTCTCCTTAGGAAGCAATGGTACCCATTGCATGCAAAGACTCCATGAGGTGAGGAAATTTATGCTCAACCTGGTCCCTGGTGAACCACTTTCCTTAGTGAAGGAGTTGGCCTGCTTTGAAAACTCAATATAGATGGGTCCTTTGTTGGAGAGTATTCTTGATATGCGTGTCCATGATTTGATCAGTTGTGGCATGTTCCATGCAGATAGAGTTTAGCTCTGTTAGCTTGAATTGTTTTGCAATGTCGGATGTCTCTAGAAATGGCAAAAAATATGGTCGAAGGCAGTCTACATTGAAAACTGGGTGTAGACAAAGGAACGGTGGAATGTTGAGTGTTGTAGCTAAATCGAGCACCCTGTGGCACAAGTGCTGCAGGGGAGATAGAAAGCCTCCTAGAGTCAGCTTCTAGGTTGATTGTAGACCAGTGCATAGGACATCTTAAATAGAGGAGTGCATGAAAGGTTATATGTGAGGGGTTTGCAGCACTCCAATTGTTACATAATGAAAGATAATAAGGAGGCTTGGTTCATTCCTCCAAAGGTATGAGTTATGTATTTCAGGTACTTCCTTACACACAGTTCCGAGACGTATCACATAGAACGATGGAGGCCAATTACTTCAAAGAGGAATACACCTCAATAGGCTTTGTTGAGTGAATGAGAGAGGATTAGGAGAAAGCATAACTCATCATATAGAGCCCAAAACATCCATAATTCTATAGTGAAAATATAGTGCTGCAAGCAATGGGAAATTCTACACTTGTTTGAGTTACAAGTAGAGATAATGGACTGAAGAGAGTATGGGTGCTATGATTCATATAGATTAGTTTAAAGATATAATTTCAGCCCTTCATTCAGGCATATGTATTAATAATCAACACTCATGGATTTGCTAGGAAGCATGAAATCATTTCTAGAAGCTATTATAGCATGAATGCAAAGAATAATATGTAACATATTGGAATTAAACAAGAGGATAACATATTGTAATACTTAGAAGGTGGAATCACCACCAATTCTTTGCTTAGTCTAAAATATCTGCCTACGTAAAGTAATACAATCTGAAATACAAGTCATTCTCTTACAGATTTATGAGACAAATTGGTATCGCAGAGTTCAGGCCCATCGGGTGAGAAATTCTGGAACCCTTGTATAATTTTGCTTTGCCCTATTTATAAGAAGAGGGGAAGAGCTTGGGTTATAGTTAAAACAAATATCTTGGCCTGAGCTCCAGTTATCTGCTAGACTAGCTGTCTCGGCCAGTGTAAGGCTCTATTGCTCAAAGACTACAATCGAGATCTGCTCGCCTTCTTGGAAATAAGAAACTACATAAAATAATAAGAAACAAGAGGAAGATGGAGGAAGAGGTACTTTACGGTTCCTTTGAAGGTTTATGATCTAGCCACGTCTCTATCATCATGCTCTATTCTGCTGCTGAGGTGGTTCATAGTCCATTCTCCCTGAAATTCCTTTGGCGCCAACTATAGATGCATGCTACGAGAGGGCCTTATCTTGAATGCATCCATACCTGGCTTGAATGCTCCATACTTCCATTGAACACCCGAGCTACTGAGCCATGCGTCCTTTAAATCTCTGCACAATCCTTTTCGGCGTTCTAATACACATGGGGATGTGTTTTATGATGTAAAAAGTAGTATGTCGGGTGTGGGCCTTTAACATAGAAACAAGATGAAAGTTATGAATTCCCTTTAAGCCCTCATGCTTTCAACCGCTTTCTACGACTTCCTTCATATGATCGGGTGCTTGAACCAAGTGTTTAGCCCTTTAAGTTCTAAGGCTTTCCACTACTATCCGGGGGGTCCTTTCCTTTATAACATGGAAAGCCTTTGATACTTCTTTTACCGTGATGGTTGATATTCCAAACGCGAAATCCTTATAAAATATAACCCATGACATATCGCATCTGGGAGGATCCCTCACATATCACAATCGTCGACCAGGAAGGAGTAATAGTGGATGAATAAGCTTTCACTTCATGCGATCGTCGATCACCAATTTGCAAGGTGATGTCATCACTGCCATGTGTCACCCTGTGAGTGGTGAAACATGTCACCTAGAAATGTCCCTATAGGATACCTAAAAACACCTAAACCAGGTGACATATGTCCCTCGTGTGACCACATCACCTTCTGTACCGCCACGTGGAGGAGGAGAAAGGGTCCACCCGGCCTTGGTTTTTCCATGCATTTCCTTTGTAAATCCTTTTCGGCCTCCCCCAACGATGTTAGAATGGATCACAAATTGGCAGATCGCAAGAATTTTACAGTGATAACCCCTTTACTTGACCGATCACTGATTTCCAATATCACAGGACTGCGGGACTACGAATATGCGAGATTGTGGGATGCGGGAATGTAGAAATGTGACATGGCCAATATGCGGGACTATAGCATGTGGGATTGTGAGAATGTGATTATGCACCGATATGTGGGACTGTAGGATGCGGGAATGCGACATGGCCGATAGGTGGGATTGCGAGGGCGGGACTCTGATATTGCGGTACTACGGGACCCGCAGGATGCAAGATGCAGGATTGCGATATCATAGGACTACGATATCATGAGAATGTGGGATGCGATATGGTGATATGCGGGAATGCAGGATTTGCTATGCTTGGGGCCCTCCAATGTGCTCCTCTCTTTCATTTCTAGGAAACAAAACCCCCATCTTCAAACTACTCTAACTTCTGATCTAGAAGTCCATTTTTGGACTTTTATATATCATTAGAAATATTGTCATGACCACTATGCAGTGGAGAGGGTCTGATTTGACTTTGAGAGCTCCAGTGGCTTGGGAATTGGCTTCAAACTTCACTGCTTTTCTGCACTTTGGGCAACTAATAACCTTATGAAGCAATGAGTGACAACATTGGCTCCAATTGGGGACAATGCCTTGCTAGAAAGGTGTTGAGAATGAGCAGACTAGTATCCTTCACCATTGGGCATGGATTTAGAAATATATGAACTTACATAAAATCTCCATGAAACTTTGATTACAGAGAGTCACTTCCTCCTCAAACTGAAATGTAGAAATAAAAATTCTAACAACTAGAAAATAAATGCTCAAGTAGTGAGCTTATTTATACACATTCCTACTTAATAGGGCTCAATTCACCTAAGTGAGTTCAACTCTCCAATGGAGCCAGACCAACATTTGATTATTGGACCCTATGCCTTCACACTGCTGAAAAATAAAAATTAAAACAAGCATGCACCATGAAAAGTCTTCAAATAAAGAACCTGATACATGTTGCTGATACAACCTTTGTTGTTGGCTTAAGAGTGGGCTAATGTACTCAGCCACAGGGTCATGGAATGGAAAGGGAAAATTTGCAGCTGCCTCTTTTTCATGAGCAATCTGTTGACCACTATCCTCTTGGCCAGGGTGGCCACAAACACTCTCCATCTCCTCCACTTTAGTTTTTTCAAAAAAAACATGTTGCTGATCTTTTACTACCCATTATTCAATAGGCCAACCCTCTTGGAAATATGCAACAGATTCTTCATTGTATGAACTGTAAGAGTCATATATTAGAGAATCTTGTCAGGCCAGGAGGTAACTCCTCAAAATGAACTATGTTTATTCATTTAGATCGTTCATAGTTATATACATGAGGGATCGACTCCTGGGTTTCACCTTTCGATGACTCTTCCTTTCCCATTATTTATTATTTACATTATTTATAATTGTTCACCCAATCCCCATGATTAGGTGTCAAAATTCCCCCCTTAATCTGAAGGGATTTTGGTGAGTCCAAGCGTCATTCTGAATCTTCCAAGTTTTTTGCTTCCAAGCGCTTTAGTGAAGATGTTTGCAATCTACTCATTAGTGGAACAATGGCATAGATGGATTGTCTTGGCCTCAACATGATGTCGAATCAAATCGTATTTTGTATTGATGTGCTTTGTTCAATCATGGAAATTTGGGTTCTTGGACAACTTTACTGCATAGGTGTTTTCAATCATGAGTGGAGTTGAATGTGCTTGTTTTACTTGCAAATCTTCCAATTTTTTTTTGAGCCACACAATTTCTTTTGTTGCCTCAGCTGTTGCCACATATTCTGCCTCTATTGTGGAATCTGATGGAACTGATTTTTTGCATGATCTCTAGGAGACAATTCCTGAAATAAGACTCATAGCATAACCAGAAGTAGATACCCCAGTTTCTTTGTTTCCATCGAAGTTTGAATCAAAGTATCCAATCAAGCTGAAGTTGCCTACCTGTGTATACTTGAGTCCAAAGTCTTGAGTTCCCTTCAAGTACTTTAGAACTCTTCTTGCAGTAGACCAATGTCCCTCACAAGGCTTTTGCATAAACTTGGAGAGGATTCCAACAACAAACGAAATGTCTGGTATTTTAGTAGTCAGGTAGTTGAGACTTCTTACAAGATGTCTATACTTTGTTGCATCCTAAAATTATTTTCCTTCAGTGAATGTGAGCTTTAAGTTTTGTTCCATTGGATTAGTTAGAGGATTGCACTCAACCATTCCAAACCTATTCAACAAATCTCCAATGTACTTCTTTTGAGAAAGGAATATAGACTTTGGATGTTGAGTTACTTCAATACAAAGATAGTAATGAACATAACCTAAATCATTCATTTCAAAACCTTTATGGATACAATGTAGCTCTCATTATTCCTTGTCATCAAAATATCATCTACATATACCACAAGATATATAATTGGTTTTCCAACTTTCTTGAAAAACAAAGTTGCATCATCAAGATCATAATGTTTGAAATTGAGTTTTAGAAGATGCTCAGTTAGCTTTTCATACCAGGCTCGCGGTGCTTGCTTGAGGCCATACAAGGATTTCACAAGTTTTCATAATTTATTTTCATGTCCTTTCACAACAAATCCTTAAGGTTGGGACATAAAAACATTCTCTTTTAGATCTCCATTTAAGAAAGAAGTTTTTACATTAATTTGATGGACATTTCGACCGTTCTACGCTGCTAGGGAAAAGAGTATCTGGATGGTAGCCCATTTTGCTGTGGAGACAAAAGTATCCTCATAATCAACTGCTTCCTTCTATGTAAAACATTTCGCCACAATCCTGGCTTTGTGCTTGTCAAGTGAACCATTAGCTTTATACTTGTTCTTGTATACCCCCTTGGAGCCAATTGGTTTGGTTCCCAATGGAGGATCAACCAGCTTCCAAGTGCCATTCTTTATCAAGGAATCATAGTCCTTTTGCATTGTTTCTTTCCATTCATCTTGAGAAACGACTTCTTTGAAGGAAGTTGGTTCAAGATATGTAGACAAATTTAACTCATAATCTTAAGAAACATCCATATCAATAGGTGAATTAGAATAATCTACATCACCTCCATTTTTCCTGGTTGAATTCTTGTTCCTGTCTTTCCAACCTCATCAGGATGAACACTTTCAAGTGTCTTTGTCAGCCACTTTGGGGGACCTTTCTGAGATGGTCCAGGCTACTCAGTTGATTGAGTTGGGACTGAATCAAGATTGAGCCTCCCAATTCTATCAATCACATCACTCAAAGTATCATCAGTGGTTGGAGTTTCATGTGGGGGAGAGAGTGCTTCAGAAGAAGATTCCACATATTGATCCAGTATAGGAATCCCCCCTTCAAGATGTGGAATCTGATTATCAAATTCTTGAAATGATTTTTATTTTTTGAATCTATCCAACTGATCATGTTGTCGCTCAACAACATTGTCAGCTTTGGAAGATTCAAGAAGGATTACATGTCTAGATACAACAAAATTTTTATTAACTTCATCATAGAGACGATATTCTTTAGAGGTATTTGAATACCCCAAGAAGATACACTTACACCTCCTTGCACCAAGTTTGTTTCTATGTACTTTTGGTATCAAGGCATAACAAGTGGAACCAAAGACATTGAGATTTTTTACCGAAGGAATGTGGCCATACCACATTTTATAAGGAGTCTTGTTTCTAATAGCATTAGATGGACATATATTCTTTAAATATATAGCACATAGAACTACATCAGCCCAAAACATCAATTTTACATTCTTGAAAAGCATCATGGAGTGTACCATATCTAAGATTGCCCTATTCATTCTTTCAACTACTTCGTTCTGTTGGGGATTATAAGGCACAATTGTTTGATGTTTGATCCCATGTTGGAGACGATAGTTTTCAAATTCATTTGAAGTGTATTCTTTTTCATTATCAGTGTGAATAGAGCCAATATGATATTGTGCATCATTTTCAATCCATGTATGAAAGTTCTTGAATGTTTGAAAATCATCAGATTTGTTCTTCAATAAATAAACCCAACACATTTTGGTGTAGTCATCAATAAATGTCATCATCTATTTATTTCCATTTGCAGAAGGAATAGGCACTAGACCACATAAATATGAATGAATGATTTCAAGTTTTCTATGTGCTTTGGTATGTGAATCATGAAAATACTGTTTGCTATGCTTTCCTAGAATGGAAGCATCACATTGCTTAAGTTTCCTAGGAATTGTAGGAAAACTAGTAGCACCATTTTTCTTCAACAAGCGAAGGCTGTCATAGTTCAAGTGTCCAAATCTAGCGTGCCATAATAGACTTGATGGAAATGTACCTTCATCATAATGAGAATTGTATGAGAAATTTTGTGCATGAGCAGAGGTACCTTGCAGCTTGATAAGCATTTCTTCTTCTATCCCCGTCATGACAAGTGAGTGATTTGATGCTTTTCTCACCTCAACCTTGCCATCAAACATATGAATGTGGTGACTTTGCTGGTGGATTTGGACCAAGGACAACAAGTTTCTTGTCAGTTGTGGGATATATAAAACATCATGCAGAAGAAAGTCTAGAAGACCAGGCAATTTGAGCTTGATTGTGCCAAGCCCTGATGGCTTGAGTTTTGATTTGTCTGCAAAGCATACTACTCCATCAACATTGTTAGTAAATTCTTCAAAAAAATATCTTCTAAAATTCATGTGGCAAGTTGCTCCTGAATCAAGCAACCAATCATTTTTCCAAGAAGCAAGTGAAGCATTAAACAAGTCTTCATTTACTCTAATATTACAATGTGCCACAACATAGTGAGCAGATTGAGGTGCTTTACCTTTTTCTTTGTCATTAGTTTTACCTTTGGGTTGATTTATTTCCTGCTCAATTTTGTCCCAAGGCAACTTGCATGTGGATGCATCATGTGATCTATCTATATTGCAACATAGTTAATGCAAATCCGACTTTTCTCCTTGAGAGTGTCTGCCCCCCCTGCCCCTGAAATTTATTCTTCCTCTTCCTCTTCGACCACCTCTTCGTCTGGAAGAATATTGAGCAAGATTATTCTCTCTATGTGCAAGACACACAACCTCTTCAAAATACTGAGGAGCTGTCTTCTTCCCAAAATCTTTCTCTCTCTCAGCAAACTTATTCACAAGGGAGTCAAAGGTAATTTCTTTGAGGTCTCCATTTGCTTGCAATGACTCAAGATAAATAGAATAAATGGGATAAAGTGCATTGAGAAAAACTATCAGGGGAATGTCTAGTTCAACATTAGTGATTTTGATAACATGCATAATAGTTTTTGCTTCTGATGCAAGAGCAAGAGGATCATCATTTTGTAATTCAAGGATGAACAATTTAATCATGAGTTGAACAACTTCAAGCGTAGAGTGTGAGTCATATAGTTCCTTCAATTTTTGTAAGGCTTAGAAAGAATTTGAAATTGAAGAAATATGGCTACTCGCCTCTTCATTTACAGATGCTGCAATCAAGGCATAGGCCTTGTTATTATTATTTTCCCAAATGACGAATTCCTTGTGTGAGGTAGGTTTTTCTGGTTCTTTATCTCCTTCTCCAACACAAACTCCTTTCCAAAAATCATTAAAAATGAGGGTTTGTTTGATTTTCTGCAACCATTCTGGATATTTCTCCTTCCCAGCGAGAATCTCCCACAATAGATATCAATGAATGCATTGTAAATCTTGTGTACTGTAAAAAAAATATACTTCTACTACCAATTTGTTGTAAGAAATAACACTTCCAGTGGTAGTTTTGTAAAAAAAAATACAATTCTGATATAAATATGTAGTAGAGGTATTATATGGGGTAGCGTTTATATGATTTCGGGCCCCATGATTATGTTCGAGGTATTATGCAATCGTGAGAGTAGAGTTGTATTATGCAATGGCACAGTTGAAAGAGCGGAGGTATATAACAATGTATGGGAGGTATAAAATAGTGTAATGGAGGTATATAACAATGTAGCAAAGGTATATAAATATGTAATGTTGTGGAGAGAAGTGGTGGGAGGCGGATTTACCAACACTGAAACTGTGGCAAAAGGTGGATTCGATTAGCAGCGAGAGGAGGATATGGAGATCACGTTAAAAACTAATTGCAATGATAATTGTGCATGATATGTGATGTATTGGGAGGAACCAGGATTGGGAGGAAATGGTATGGTAATGTAGTGTTCGATGTAATACAATGTTCGATGTATTAAAAAAACGCATGAGACAGAGAGCATATATGGAGAGAGAGAATGTTGTGACTCAAAGCATGGCGTTATTATGTTATGGCATTACAACATACAACGTTAAAAAAGCTGTAGGGGGAGGCAATGAATACACAAAGAGCATCTATTGACCTTCATTTAGCACTCGACATTTAAAAAACACAACATGATCAGCCTTTTCAACAAGGAAAACTCATAGTAATCAAAGAATTTCAATGAACATACCACAATGCACCAAAAACTTCATTGACCATCCAAAAATTCAATGTATAGTCGGCACCAAATTACATACCAATATGTGCAGGAGGCCAACATAGTCTACGCTTAGTTAGGAAGTCATTGCACAACGTCATCATCCTTCAACGTAGCATACACTTCAACACACAATCGCACAATCCAACCTTCACTTCATTACAATGCCTACAACAACGTACATGTTGGGTCTTGAAATTGTCATTCACTTCCATTACAATTTCACTGTCATGTCCATTATATCACCTCCATTTCACCTTCATTTCACAACCATGTCACTACATTCATCTCACTTTCATCATTATTGGGTCACATCTATGTTTTTCCAAACTTTATTAATTCTTAGCATTTTAAGTGAATTTGTGGTTAAAAATTAGAAAATAATGTGCATATGCTTATACCTAACAAGTGGGATGAGATTGTTGACATGTGTAGGTCAAAAGGAAGCTTCTAGAAGACCTTTATGTGGCATCCTAAGGCCAAATTCAAATTTGAGTGGAGAGGATCATGGGATCATGAGGATATGTACGACATTTCCTATTTATATTAAAACTCTAAGAAGACATGTGTTTTATCATTTCCTATTTTGATTATAACTCTAAAGGCATAGAAATAGATTCATGGACTCTCATTAATGAGGTGACTTCTCATATTTTTGTATAAATAGGAGATCTCTCTCCTTTATTTAAAAGTTTTGTAAACTTTGTTAGCTCATCTTGTCATTTCTTTGTACTTTGTAATTTTGAAGAATTTGAATAAAGCTTTGAGGTTCCCAACATGGAAGGAGATGTGAAGTAGGAGATGTCATGGAGCATATTAGAATGTAAGGTAGAGTAGATTTTATTTTGTATTTTTTCTTTATTTTCATTCAAGTATGTCATTTTATTTTTATGATTTTTTTCAAGTTTAAGAGTTTAGATTTCCCATTCATGCAAGTTTAATTCATGCAAGTGTGTTCAATGGTTGATTGTAGATCTATCTAACTGTGTAATATATGATTAACAAAATAAGTCCAAGAAAGTAGTCCTCCTATTTTCCAATTGGTGCTTGGAGCATTAGAGCACACAGTAGATTTGATGTTAGGTTAATAACTCATGTTGTAAGTGAATATTTCCCAAACCCCTTTAAGTTGATGGTTCATCTTAAAACTAAGTGGTGAAGTATTGCATTTATGAATGAGTCTTTCTCTACATTTTTATGTTTCCTTTTTCTTAGAAAAATGAAGTATTGGATCCCTCCAAATGCTATCACAAGGAGGTTGTTCTTCCAAAAATGTATCGCAGAGTGATAACACACTTCATTTAGCTATTATAGTAGATTAGTTGCAATTTCACTTTCAGTCTTAGTCTTTCATTTAAATTTCACTTTCAATTTTAGAACAATGAAGTATTTGATCCCTCCAAATGCTATCACAAGGAGGTAGTTCTCCCAAAATTGTATAGCAGAGTGATAAAACACTTCATTTAGTCGTTATAGTAGATTAGTTGCAATTTCACTTTCAGTCTTAGTCTTTCATTTAAATTTCATTTTCAGTTTTAGAACAATGAAGTATTGGATCCCTCCAAATGCTATCATAAGGAGGTAGTTCTCCCAAAATTGTATAGCAGAGTGATAAAACACTTCATTTAACTGTTATCATTTTTTCTTTAATTTCATAGATATTTTTCCAGCTTAGATTAATTTAACTATTCAAAGTTTTGATTCGTTCATTTCCTTTTCTCCCTTCTTTAAAAATTAGATTTTAACATTAAAAGTCATTAGATTTAGTTGTCCATTAACATTTAGAGATTTCATTTAGAAGCATAACTTTTCTTTTTTTTAGATTAATTTCCTTAAGGATGAGAAACAAAACCCCCAAAAACAACATAAACTATAAAACAATGAAGTAAGAGAAATGTTAACTAAGCACATATAGTGCACTACACTTCATCAGTTTACGATACCCAGATTGATAATTTATGTAGGGAAATTTAGGACATTAAATTGACTAGACATTTTGGCGACGTTGCTGGTGAGGTGTAATTATGAGAGCTTATTTCTTACATCTAAAAAAAATCAATAATTTCTCGAGTATGTTCTCCCCTTGCACTTTGTGTGATCTGGAGGATCAGAAAAAGAATTTTTATGTTAAAAAAAAATAAAAAAATATTTTCATCATTTCATTTGATTCAATAGAAAAAAAAACAATAAAAAAATCCAATTGCTTTGATAGGTTTAGCTGGCTAGATTGACTAGTTATGGTTTGTAGTGACCCTCAAAACATTGTGTCCTGTTTAATAAGATTTTGTAAATTAGCTACAAAACGCAGCTCTTTTCTGCAGCTAACTGTGTGTTCCGTAGCTAATTCCATGGTTTAGTAGGTTACAAGCGTCAAATGAAGAAAGTGACAACACGGGCATCTTTGGAATCGTCTCGACATGGATTATATCCTAGTCACCCAGCCTAGATCAATAAAAAACCAGCTTAAGACCACAGTCAAAGTCCTATTTTCAGGTTCTAGTACATTCACTTTGAAGCCTTAGTTGCCTGAAATTGAGAACCATTAATCATTTTTATAAAAATTCACAATTAAAAAAAAAAAAAATAGCCAATGGCTATCTCCAATCACATTTTCCACTGCGACCTCAATAGAAAACCTGTATTCATGTTTGAGCTTTGGCCTTGAAACAAACCTACAAGAACATTTAAAAAAAAAATCAAATGTGCAAATTCAATAGATCAAATTGCATGGACTGTTGTGTTGAAATAAAAACTCTTGTGTGGCTTTCAAAATAATGTGTTTTTGGAATTTGTGAGGGCTCCTTTTCTGGTTCAAGAATGGGAGGCGGATGATGGTAATGGAACAAAGAAGGAAACTTTGAGGCTGGACTTGATTGAAAGCTCTGCTCCAAAGTTGAAGGAAGCAAATGTTATTGTCTTCAATACATGCCATTGGTGGACTCATGAAAAAAACTTTGCAGGGGAAGGATTTCTACCAAGAAGGAGATTATGTCTACGCTGAATTGGATGTATTGGAAACCTATAGAAAGGCTCTCACGACATGAGCGAAATAGGTTGACAAAAACAACAATCCCAAAAAATCCTTAGTTTTCTTTTGTGGATACTCGGCTACTCATTTCAGTGGAGGGAAATGAGTCTGAGCCAATATACAATGTGATCCATGCACCTGGTAATCGGGATCCACCAGTGCGCCTACTAATCCATACACCATTTCCAGAAAATGTAGAACTGTAAAAAACATCAATTTTAAAATGTGATTTCTAGCCAAATAAAACGAATTAGGAAAAAAAAAACATGGGTTTTTTCAGGAACGGGGTCAATTAGATAACCTATAAATAGTTTGGAGAATTTCGCAATGGTTTGGGAGAATTTTCCAGTTCTTTGGAGCCCCATTTGGCATGCTGTGTGAGGAAAAAACGACTTCTATTAAATGAACGGAGCACAGTTTGAACATGGCACGCTTGAGAAAGAAAAATTCGATTTGAAAACTAATCATGCTATGGCATTCAATCCATATGGTGTGATATTTTGTTAAATCTAAAGAGTCTAATTCGATTCAAACTGATTACACCACGCCTTCCATCTTCAATGACAAACGATCTAATGATGCAATCTCTATTTTTGACTCATGCTTAATCATACTTCTCCCGCATACCTGTCAAACACCTTTTTGTGCATACAATCACTCTCTTTTCATCCAAGTGCACCAGCTGCTAGAGAATACAGCATTCCAGCTGGCCCAAAATTTATAACATCAGACACTAGTTGACAATATTCTATGTTGGGCAAGCTGATGTTTTGAATGATATCCATCTTGCGAAGGTAGATGCCATACTAGCTTTAGCTGGATCAAATGGGTGGTCTTGGACTTTCTTCCAAGTGCTTGGTTGCATAAAATTTCTTTTCCAATAACTTAAATCAGAAAGTTGATGTCTTGGCTGTCTTTTAGCTATAGAACACAACCACATTCTGCAGCTAATTGGATGTTCCACAATTACTTTCATGCTTTTGCAGGTTCTAGGTGTCAAGAGGAGAAAATGACTACATGGGTAGCTCGGAAAACATCAGGGCAGGAATTTTGGTACTCCTATAGGTGTGTGTTATCACTATGTCGCTGCATGTTCTTCTTGACTTCAGGGAGCAAAATGAAAGAACAAAACAAAAGGTTCACAGGTAAAAGAAAATAAAAATTGAATCAACGAAATAAGTAGATTATTTGCTCACTTTTCTGGAAGGTATTGATTAATTTTGGACTGATGATGAAAAATGGATAGCTAACTTTCTGTTCAATATTTTTAGCTACAAAAATTGTGCATGTTCTGTAGCTAGAAAGCCATTTTGAAGCTAAAACATCAATTCTGCAGCTAAAAAAACTCACTGTTCAAATCAGTCTAACTTTCTCATTCGAAATCGGATTTTGACGATTCAAGTGTCGTTGGAAAGATATCGACGAGATGTACACAATGAGAAATCCATCATCAGAGTTTGAAACAATCAAGAATGAAGAAGTTTCTCAAAATATATAACAGTTAACTTAAGGCACTAATTCTGAAGCAGGTATAAATTCTTTTGGTTTTCCTTCATGAACTTGTTTCATTAATACAAATTCTTAGTTTTGTGTGTAAATATCATAACTAGAGAGATTGATCACCTCTCTCTTTTGATATTCTTACATTCCATTGCAGAAGAAGTATTAGTTTGTTTGCAGGTTCTAGGAGGAATGACAAATGACTACAAGTGAATAGTGTCTCTCTTAAGAGACCAATTTGTTTCATAAGAGGATGATCAGAAACAAAGAGAAAACATCAATGCATGAGCGCATGCTAATGAAAAATCAGATCCAGGCACTTGCAAAAATTTCTGATACTATTGTCTCCATTACATCCATACTTCATCATAAACCATTCACCTCATTTCCCTTCATATTTTCCATTTACATTCACATACACTTTCCATTACTTTTTGTCCACTCCTAACCCGCAAATAAAAGCAAGAGGCTCAGTTACATGTTTATTGGCCATTGCAATTATTACTTTCCATTGCCATATTCCATTTTCATTTTCCCTTTCCTATCATTTTCATTTCGCAAATAAACCCTGCTTCAATGCAAATTATTGAGTCCATAGTCCTTTGAGTCTAAATTCCTTGCAAAAACACCTTGAGGCTTGCATGCCTTAATGTCAAGTCCTCATGCCAATGAATAATGGGAATACATTAATGTCACTTGTTTTTCGGATCTTCTAGGTGACTCGACATCAACAAATTTATTCGTACCTAGCAAGATGTGTTTGGGCATCTTGACTCTCATTGTCATCAATGGTGAGAGTTCTCATGTGGACTAGTGGCATCCATTAATGGCCACTAAGTCAACAATTTCCTGCTATGTTCGACATCAGAATATCTATTCACATAACATGAACTGTGCCAATAAGTTTTGAAGACATGAAGACTATTATTTTCAGTATTGTGGAGCACATATAAAAGATATGTAGCTGCAACAGATCAACACCATTCAACAACAGATTCAACAAGTTTTAGTAGAAGCAATAAAAAAGTCATCTTGACTCTTTTATCCATGACCCTTTTTGTCCAGCCACTTGAAGAAGATTATGATCAGAATTTTGTAACCACCACACATACAACTCATCCATTTCCAAAGGGCAAGTTAAGGTACGTCATTTTCTAACTTTTTACCATAGAATTCCATAGAAAGCTAGAATGATAATTGTTGAAAAAACATTTCTCTTCCTCATTTCATAAAATTGCCAATACAATCAGTTGGGGGGGGTGTTTAGTCAATTTAGTATGTCCTAAATTTCTACATTAATTATCAATTCGGGAGTCGTAAACTGATGAAGTGTGGTGCACTGTATGTGCAAGACAACCTCTTTCTTACTTTTATTGTTTTCAATTTTATTTTGTTTTTGGGGTTTTGTCTTTACTGGTCTCTTAATGAAAATGGAAATTCTATCCCTAAGTTTTAAGAATACTTTTAGAGGGCAAGTATGGATATAGATTTAAGACATCATTTTATATCTCTTATGATAACTTCCAGAACTTAGCACTTCAAAAACATCTCAAAACATGCTAGTGATAAAATTAGTACTTGAACAGGAATGTAAATGTGTAGCTACTTAAATCAAACAAAAGATGAAATACTGATCATGAAATCACTGTCTAAACTGCCCATCTAATTACAGAAATAAAATCTAAACAATTGCACTCAAACAAACCAAAAATTGCAGACTAATGAAAGCAAGATCAATTTACTTCACTTATAATCTGATAGCTTGCCAAGTAGCTTTTCGGGGTTAAACCATGGCACTGGAGATAACGTCAAATAACATGAAGAATCAATATCTAAATTACCTACTTGCAGATTAATGAAAGTAAAATCAAATCACTTCACTTATAATCCGATGGCTCACCAAGTAGCTTTTCGGGGTTAAGCCATGGCACCGGAGATAATGTCAAATAACATGAAGAACTTGATATCTAAACTACCTACTTGCAGATTAATGAAAGTAAAATCAAATCACTTCACTTATAATCTAATAGCTCGCCAAGTAGCTTTTCGGGGTTAAGCCATGGCACCAGAGATAACGTCAAATAACATGAAGAATTTGATATCTAAACTAGTTAATAGCAGCAAATAAATATCACTGAAATCAAAGCATATCTGAAATTGAAAAGCTTAAAAACAAAGTTCAGCAGAGAGGCAAATCTCATGTCACTCTTTGATACAAAAATTATACGAAAAAGCTCGAGCATAACTTATCCTAAAACACACTGATCAGTGTTAGTAAAAGTATGCAATGCTGGAAAATCATGTACAGGAGTGAAAGATTAACACCATAAATAAATTATGAAATATATACAGTTAAACAAATTATGAAACATATACAATGGAAATAAGAGAACGATGCATGAAAACTTTACAAAAATGAAAAAAAAAACCTCAGCCAGCAGGGGCCCTCTGCACGGCCTTTGGTTAATATGCTGTCAACCCAAAATCACGCTTACACAGTCATAAGAAACAAAGTTTTATATTGCAAAATAGAGGAAATCTCTTCTCATTACAACAGCAGGGCTAACACTACAACAACGGCATAAAAACTAATAGCAAGACTAACTATTTGGGTTTGCAAATGCGTTATTTATAAAGGAAATTACATAACTGTTGGTTTTTTTTTTTTTTTTTGTGAGGAATCTTCAGCAGAGGACACGTAAAAAGACAGAACCCGTAAGCTCAGCATCTTGGTTGCCATGATTATTCAATCTTTACAAATTAGACTGAATAGATAGGACCTTTTCCATGTCCAGATCATTTTTGAGCTGCCCACATGCCTCATTTCACTTGTCGACACCTGTAACCTATAGAACAATAAAATAGTTGTGGAATCGCGAGTTAGCTGCAGAAAATGGCTACATTCTACAACTAATGAAAAAAATATAAATCAAATATCAAACACAAAAATACAGTTAGAAAACCACTTAAATGCACTCCTAGAGTCAATATGTAATGATCTTTGATAGCTTATGAGGCACTGGTGTGGGAAAAAGGTCTAGGAAAGTATGTAGAAGAGAGGTAGTTTTAGGGCTCAACATACCCCACTGTGAAGATGTTGCATGCCCTCATGCAACCAAAACTGTGACCATTCTCCCTTTAGTTCATTTGATCTGAGACCTTTGCTAATACATCTAGCCTTCTTTTCTTCTTCCTTGGTGTCACTGTCATCCTAGGTCTCATCATTAGGCACCTTTATTTGAGGTTGATGAGGGATCTGCTCAACCTCCTGTTATTTTTCTTCAATTTCCTATTTTTCTTGTGCCACAATGCAAGATGCAACATGGTGTTGTCATGGATAATTTTATCCAACCTGCTATGTTCTTTCAATGTTTCATTTTTCCTTTTGATGTGTCTATTCAGGACTTCTAGTTCAAAAACTTCCTGTTTCAGTGATTGGATCAAAACTTCCTGAGCTGTATTAAGCTATTGGATGAAGTGCCTTGGTATGTCACAATTTTTGCCAATGATTCAATACAATCATACATTTCTTGTTGAGTTGGATCTATTTCAGGTGTAGACTTTCTTGGACTGATCTCAAAATCTGGTTGAGAGAAAGGAGAACGCTGTGGACTATGGTTAGGAGGGATGATTGCTGGTGACCTTTTTGGTGTTTCCCCTCCTATGTCTATGAAATGAGCCCATTTAGTTTGTACTTTCTTCAATTTCCCTTTAAGTCTGGAGCTCCTTCTTAGATTCTGTGAGCTGCTATCTCCTTTTTCTACACTTTGTTTTCCCTTCCCCTTTTCATTTACTTTAGCTGATTGTTCTTTAAGGTGGATTAGTATTTCAAAAAGTATCTGATCCTCTTCTGAGGAAGGTTCTAGGGTTTGATAGACATCTTCAACATTTCTTTTCCCCTTTTGTTTCACTTGCTTCCTAACCTCAGTTAAAGTTTCAGACAGTATTTCTTCCTTACTAGTTTATTTAGCTATGCTAGTAGGAGTATCTTGAATGTTTATACTTGTTTTTTTTCTCCTACTTTTCCTTGTTAAGCTAGCTTCAAGTGTTTCAGGTGGGTCCTGAAAGAAGTTTCTAATTAGGAATTGTTCCCATGTGTCTTTTCTTTCCCTCAATTGTTTTTCAATCAGAATTTTGACAAGGCCGTGATGATAAAGGTGAGGCTCTATGTCATCAAAATTAGTTTGTACAGTTGTGGACATCTTCCTCACGCTACTCAACAGGAAATAAGGCAAATTGATGGTTTGATTTTCCAGAAAATTCATTAATAACATGATGTGGTACATGTACATGGACCCAAACCTTCCTTCACACGTAATAAACTTCTGAATTATCAATAACAAACTAGTCCATTTTTCCTCTAAGGTAGAAATAGGGGTTCCATGTTTAAAAATGGTTATATCCATACTCGGGTTATGCAAAATAATCCTCCAAACCCTCTCATCAAAATCTTTGTTTTTGAACAACCATTCTCCTTCCTGTGGGAGCTCCATTGTTGCTGCAATGGATGCCTCTGTTACTGAAAATTTGATATTCCATGCCATTTAAAGACCTTGCAAATGTCTTCGTGACTTCTTTATTGTGACCTCTGAATTTTTGGATAAATTGCAGCCACTGTGCTTTCCTTAATGTGCTCTTTAACTGTGGATAACCCTCCATGAATTTAGGCCTATCTGGCTCTGTTCTTACCAGAAGGCCCATTCCTTCCTCCTGCTTTCAAAATACCTCTGTAAGTGATGGATTGACGGAGGCGGAACGGTTGTATGAGTGGAAGATGGAGGAGGATCAGTAGTTACAAAATCAAAAGAATACAAAGCATGTATTGAAAATGAGTTCACAGAGCGAAGGCTTGTATAAACAGACTAGTACTGCCAATCGTGAACTCAATGTGAGAGTATGGAAACAGAGTGTGTCTAGCAGAATTTGAAATAAAAGGCTACGGAGTGGACATTAGCAAATTCATAAATGAATGCGGAGTTGTGTGGCAGAGGAGAGCCGTGGTCAAATAGGATTACATCTTCATAATTAACCGGTTCAACAGGTGGAATGTAGACGTACAATTAAGTATGAGTTAGATTCGGAAGAAGATCATGAGGCCATTGGAAATTGATGCGGAGTTCGTGGTGGAATTATGCAAAGGTCATGGAGGAGTTATGGAAGATACCATTCGAATCATTACACATGATGGAGCCGGTGGTTTTACAACTATACAGATTATGTGTTTTAAAATGCTATTTGAAATTAATTTTGCTCATACCTTAGAATTTTACCACTTCCGTTCGTTGACCTTTGATTGGTTGCTTCTTGTTGGTGCTTTAGGTGCTAACATCTTCAAAATATCTTCCTTTTCCATACTTGCATTTGGTTTTCATCATTACTTGGCTAACATTTGACTGTCACTGCAGAGTAATAGAGTATTAGCTGCAGAATCAACAATCAGCTGCGGAATTAGTATTCAGTTACGGAATCAGAATTTGGCTGCGGAAACTGACATAGTGAATATATGACTTGGCGAAGTGAATGGAGATGGATGGAAATGAATGATGACTAAATGAATGATATATGAAAACTAGACATGAAATAAATTTTATTGGTTGAATGTGATGGCGAAATGGAATGAAATGAAGTGAAGTGAAATGACATGAAATGGAACAACTATGAATGAAATGAGAGGGATTTTTTTTTTGGAAAATATAGGGTGTCAGAATTTTCTAATTTTCGCCCTATATTTTCTGTATAAGACTGCCAATCAGTGATTGGTTTTCAGGCTTATACAATTTTTTATTTTTTTCGACAATTAAAAGAACAAAGACTAGGCTGGTGGAGAAGAAGGATTCTTCTTCACCAACGTTATTGTTGAATTATCTTGAAATATTTTGACAAATTCCACCTTTGAGAGTGGCTTATGATAGATCTTCAATCTGTGACCATTCACAATGAGAGGAGTTTGATACTCATCAATGGTTTTGATTCTTACCGCTCCATTGCTAAAAACTTTTTCAATCTCATATGGCCCAAGCCAATGAGTCTGAAATTTACCTTTGAAATTTTTGAACTTGGAATCAAATAGCAATGCCCAATCTCCTTCTTGAAACTTTTTCTCCTTGATGTATTTGTCATGCCACTTAGCTCTCTGATATTGAACTAGATCAGTTCTTAGGATTGCTTCTTGTCTGATCTCATCTAGTTCATTCAACTACTCCATTCTATGCTTTTGAGCTTCTGATAGATCCATTCCCAATTGAACTACCATCTTGAAGGTCCTAATTTGGAACTCAATGGGGAGAAGAACTTCTTTTCCATAAAGAAGTTCATAGGGAGAATGTCCTGTTGTGTTCCTCCATGTAGTTTTGTAGGCCCATAAGGCTTCAAGAAGCCTTTCTGCCCAATCTCTTCATGTAGATGAATAGTCTTGGTAATGATGCCTTCACTTACTTTGTTTGTGGACTTTACTTGACCATTTGGTTGCGGATGGTAAGGAGTAGATTTTCTGTGCTTGACCCTATACTCTTCCATCAGCTTCTCCACCAGTTTGGATGTGAATTGACCTCCTTGATCTATCACAATTTCTCTTGAAATGCCAAATCGAGTAAAAATATCCTCATAAAGAAAACTAACAACTGAATGCTCAATAGAAGAAAATAATTCTTTGGCTTCTACTCATTTAGTGCCATAATCAGTACATACCAATATATACTTTTTCTGTTTATATGGTGGATAATAGGTGCAATAAAGTCTAAAGCCCATTTTTCAAAGGGTTTGATGAGTACCTGTGGTTGTAATGGCATCTCATTTGACAGTGTAGGTTTCCCTACTCTTTGGTAGCTGTCACACCTTTTGAGATATTGTTTTGCATCTTTGAAGAGGGATGGCCAATAATATCCTAAAGAAAGGATTTCATAGGCTATCCTTTTGTCAGCAAAGTGTCCACCGCATGGTTCATCATGACATGCTTTGAGAATATTAGGCATTTCATCTTCCCTAACACATCTTCTGATCATAAGATCTAGCCCTGTTTTGAACAATTCGTTAGAAATCCATGAATATTTTGAACTCTCCTGAATAATATTTCTTCTTTCACTAGGAAATAAATGTGGAGGTAGTTTCCCTGTAACCAAATAGTTAG